>NJET01000239.1:464-20951 GCA_002591415.1 Ophiocordyceps australis | reverse complement strand
TATGTTGTTTTGGGTCTTTTTTTTTTTTTTTTTTTTTTTTTTTTTTTCAGCTCGGTTAATTTGCTCAATGTCCCTGCATATTGGTTGGAATTTGGTCAGCAAGGCTATCGGAGCAACATTTTTCTCCCTTGGGCTTCTTCCCCTTGGATTGTTGGAGCACTGCCAGATGTGTACAAAACTTGATCCAACAGATTAATGAGGAGTGTTGCTGATCATAGTTGTAACAAGTCAACAATCTCGATATAAATCCAGGCCGCAACGTGGTATTTTAAGGTGGCGCGACTTGGCACCATGGACCCGAAGCGAGCAGTGTGAGAAGAGGAAACAAGTCGCAAGAAATTGATGAGAGAATATATGGCCATCTTGTAAGCGCAACAGGCAGGCTAGAGCCGTTTTTACGTCACGTTGCACCAGACAAGCCATGATCCGGGCCGCGCCGCGTGCGACATGGCATGGGGCGGCGACGATCATGTACGGAAACGGCCGTGGGGGCAAGGTGAGGATATATCGAAGACGCTTGGAAATTATCAAGACAAGACATCTGGCTGGCGACGAGTTGCCGAGGCGGACTGATGTGGCTTGAGGCGGAATCAACATCGCCGAAGCGAGCCAAGCTAATGTTTCGAAGCAAGAATGGAGGGAGGGATCAGATGTGAGACGCTAGGTTGTCAATGTCGGCAAAATATTCGAAACATCATGATGCCCTGCGTCCCCGGGACGGCACAAGAGCAGCCATGGCCGGACTGGCAGCAGATCCAACCAATATAGGCGCTTGTCCGTACCATCCAAGTTCTACAATATTTCATGCATTGTCTGTCTGCGATTCAAGACCTTTTGATATTACTTTGAGTCGCCTCGGCTAGCCGTGAAGCTTGGGCCTTTGTGATGTTAGCTGCAGCTCGACAACTTGAATAACGTAATTATGACACCCCCCCAGGAAAGAAAAAAACAAGTAAAGGAATAAAAAAGGAGCTATAGACCTATGGGAATCAGAGCCGCTACTTAGACAATGTGTGCCGTTGAAAGGAATAGGCAATGGCGGCCTGCTTCCCGCTTTGGGGGCTGTTTGGGACAAAAGTAAAGCCCAAAGCGCTCTGGTGAGTACATGCCTAGATTGCCACTGCTATACGGAGGCTGGCCGAACTGGAGGGAGAGAGAGTCTTGGTTTGATTGGGGTGCACTGTTAATCTTGGCTGGGGCGGCGGATCGCGTCTAATGAGCTCCATGGTGACGGGATAGGAAGATAGGATAAAAGAAAACGGTGCATGTATCTGCATCTCTGATGCATTTAGAGGAGTACTACTGAGGTTGCATGTATCCGCATCTAAGATGCATCTATAGAGGCATACGAAGAGAGTTGCTGGAAATGGCCCTTGCCGCGATCCCCTGCCGCGATACTGCAAGCCGATTGGTTGCAAGGACTGGACGGCTCTCCTACCGCTTTGGGGCAGTCTTGCGAGAGACGACGTTTCCTCCTTGCGAGACTTCACGACTGGAGACACCCAGCTGCCGACTACGTGTCACCACTAGCATCTCAAGGTGCTGGGCCAGTGTGTGTGTCTATGTGTATGGAATTGAAGCCACGACGCTGCCGACTCATGACCAACACCTCGCCGCTGTCTCGCGGGCCATGTTGGCGCCCGCAAGCCATGACGCATCCGACGGTTCCCAAAGCTCGCTTCTCGACTGGGTTGGCAACTCGCCAAAAGTGCGCGGCATGACGTCCAAGGGCGTCAGACACTAGTTGTCTGACGCGGCCTATACCACCACTAATAGCATGCCACCATTCGAATCCCACCTTGATTTCAAGACTTCGCTCGACATGGCCTTTGCGCCAGCGACACTTATTCTGCAAACGCCATTGGACCTGAGACTGCAATTTTTTTCCCTTGGCTTGTTCCATGGTTGCTGGCTTTGTATTCGACTGGCTACTTACAGCGTTGCAGTCAGGCGAGACCTTGGCGTGCAGCGACAAGCTCTTGCCGGTTCCGTTGTCTCCATTTTGGAGACAAAACACATCTGCTTCGTCGTCTTTTCTTTGCTTCGCTTATCTGCAACTGTCAGAGATGGAAAACCCAGGCCGCTTTGACGCACGTCGCTGATACTGGCCGTGCCCCCCCTTCTATTCGTCTTGGCCAACATATTGCCTCTGCTATCAGATCCTGGATCCCCTTATTATACAATCAGGGTTGGACAAGGCATGTAGCCAAGAGTCATGGCCTGTCTGCCTACCCACCCATGCCCTAGTAAGCTTTCCATGGTCACGACATCGACTACATGCACGATATTCTTGGCTGGCGATGCACAAACACCATCTCTTAGCGCTTGGCCACTTCTTTCCTGTCTTACCTCCATCTCTTGCACGGTGATCAAATCGCCACCTTTTTGTTCTACAGAACCAATTCGTTATCATGGCCCAGTACAATATTCTAGATGAATTGTCTCCAGAGATTATCAATCTCATCTTGGAACAGGTGAGTCACTGGCTCCTCGTGTAACCCCTTTTCCAACTATTTTTCCGGATCCAGATATTGACAGAACCAGCTACGAGCCCTTGATATAGCCTTTGTCTTGACGCTGCGTTTAGTCTGTAGACGGTTCAACGACTTTGCTACACCGGCGAGCTACCGACTGATTCACCTCAATGAGCGCATCCTGAGTCCGACGGCAGAGCAATTATATCCTCATGCCCTGGAGCATATTTCACAGCACACCAATCACGTGTCTGTGCGCAGCGACCTGGATTTGCCGAGTGTAGGGCGGATTCTGCGCTTGGTCAAGAGGCTCTTGTCCATACGGTGCGCTGCCTGTTCTTTAAAGGGAGGGGGGGGATCTTGTGCTACATCTGGATAGGGCTGACTGGAGAATTGCTTGGTTGGGGGCCACAGCTGGCATTATGTTGCCCAGCAGGATCGCACCCCCCGGATTTGGCTGCCATCTGCCATGCTGAACCAAGAGCAGGTCAAGAGCAACAGAACGGAAATATTCATCGAGAACCTACCATTGGGAGGAGCTCAACATGATCTCGATCAGTCATGCTTCAGCGCGACTTTGACCAAGCACTTGGTGTCTCTCAAGCTGTGCAATTCGGAGCCGCCGCTAACAACGAGGCCTAATACGCTCAAGCTTCTCGTGGTGAAATCGCGACGTTTGAAGACTCTGCATTACCGAGACCTGGGCATAGGCACAAGCTTTTGCTTCAATAGCGACGAACGGCTACCGCCAGTGGCGCATTTGGTGCTCTGCTCGTACAACTGGCATCACTCGGCCGACGAAGTCAGGCGGCATTGGGACTTTTCAGGCATACAATCCTTACAGATGGTGAATGTTCCCGTGTGCAACTTTTTCAAGTCGGTTGAACTGGACCATCTCTGCCGGCTGCATACACTCAAGGTTGGCGAGCAAAGTGGACACTTGCACCAGACATGGGGCGGGGCGACAGGCTTCCTGTACCAAGCTATCAAGCACCACATTGATGCACTGCAGACTCTAGAGCTGACGTGCAAGACGGCATTGTTTGGGCTCGACGCGCTAGAGCGACACGCCAGGACGCTGCAGGTGCTTCGTTTTCAAGACCACGTGGGCTTCCAAGACGATAGCAGGACGTGCCCGACGCTAGACTACAAGTCGGTCCGCGCACTGGCGTCTGCTCTAGTCCACGTGCACACGCTTGAGCTGGACATGGACACGACAGAGCCGACGGAATTCCTCGAGGCCGTGTGTCTGTTTCCGCGGCTGCACACGCTGACGTTGCATGTGCAGACGCGGGTGCGGCCAGTGGACGAGGCGGTGGTGCACCCGGATGCTGATGATGAGGCGGTGGCGGAGATGCTGAGGCTTTTGCTGAGGCGGCGCAAGGGAGGCGTGGCATGGCGGCGCGTCACCATCAATGTCGGGGGGTGGCGGCGGGCCATGGTGAGAAGGGTGGGATATGAGTGGAAGAAGCAGAATGAGCGGGGAGTGTTTGCAGAGCGATGTTTTGTCATGGAGACGGATGGCGAGAGTGGGTATGCTGTGAGGGATGAGGCGTGCCAGAAAGGAAGCCTGGGGCGGCCGCTGGCGGACGAGGCATAGCGGAGCAATCAATATTGTGAGGGCTGGTGAAGTTGGGGCAGCAATCATGGTGCATGGTGTAGGAGCTCCAATGTCATTGTTGATCAAGGCTCTAGCTGGCTAGCGGCTGTTGGCCCAAGGTCTGCATCATGTACAGGTACATGCGCTACATTACGTACCGGTGACGGACCGGCTTGGGCGTGCCGCGCCGCACGGCAGTGCCCGTGCCGAAGGGACATGCGCCACAGGTACAAGTACATTGATGAGGCATTGCGGCAAATGACTGCCGTCGTCTGGCCATGAGTGCCGAGAGTCCTCGGACAAGGCAATGGCCCCTTGCAAAAGTATATTGGCGGCTCCCTGCATCTGTTGAGGCATTTGGACATTGCTCACCCATGTTTTTAAGACGGGTGAGTATTCGAGCCAAGGCTTGGTCACTGCGGGCACAGCCTTGCTATCCATGGATCAAGAGCTGGGTATTTTTAAATCCATGCAGTATAGGTTCAAGACGAGCTAGGGATTCCAAGTACAAGGTTAATAATAGCTGACAGCCTAGCTATGAAGGAGTGTGTAGCCGGGTAGAGCGGCAAGGACGGATGCGGCTGAAGAACGCCAAAACGCAATCAAGAGACTGGCGTATTGCGACAAATAAATGTATGCACTTGGGACCGGCATGGGTGTTTTTTTTTCTTCTCTTTCTACTTGTCACAAGCTGACGAGTCGAATCTATTAATCAAGTCTATTGAATGCACAGCTATATACCTTTACAAAAGCTCAGCATACTGCATGGCCCTGTTCTGTCTTGTTGCCATGATGCAATGGTAGAGGCTTCGGGTACGAGTAGTCTACACGTCAGTCGGTTACAAGACGCACGCTCCACTTCACGGCGTTGGGGCGTGTCTCTTTATATTTTTCCTTGCGTTTTTTGACGTCATGCGGATTTAGAGTTGGGCTTGCCGGACCGTTCAACCGTTCTCGACGAATCCAGTAAAGAGGGGAGCAAAGGCGAGGTGGGGGGGGGTGTGTGGTTTATGGAAACCGCGCTTTGGAATTTTTTTCTTCTTGTCCAAGTGCGTTTTAATATCCCATCTTGATAGTTTTTTTTTTTCATGAATTGATTGCAAAGACTACTAGTACTGATAGTACTTGGGTCATGAGCATTGCTAGATTTGTAGAATATTGCTGCTTTCTTGGTTATATATATATATATATATATATAAACGAAAACAAGTCGGTTTAATACATTTAGACTTGTCCACGTGTTTTTCTGTATAGCTGACTCAATCTCGTCAGTATCTGACAGCCTTGCGCATATCCGTATAAAAAAAAAGTTATTCCACATTTTCACGACCCCCAAAGGAAAAAAGCCAATCAGCCACTCTCAAAGCCAATATCAAGTACTCTAAACACACAAGATTGAACCAAAAACACTAAACCACTATATACTTGCTATACACTAAAACCACGTCCTTGATACACTAAAATATGAAACTACAGCACCACGCTCTTACCTACCTACTCTACAACCTGACACCCCTCCCCTCCTCTCCCCTCCCCTCCCCTTGACCCTTTTCTCCTTCTTCGCCACAAGTATTAACATTGGCGCTAGACTCCTCACTTCCTCGGTTACGCCACAAGGTGTGTCTTACGAGCTGTCATAGAGACGCGTTTGCTTTGCGTCTCTCCCATCTTGACGACTCCCAACTCTTCTTCCAAGAAAAAGACGCGTGGTTTTGTCCCCAAAGATTTACTTCTTGTAGTTATTCACCCTAGTTACTGAGAGACTCGTCATTCTCAACCTTTTTATTCATTGACTCTAAAAGTTCCTGTCTCGTGACGTATAAAGTAGTGCCTCTCATTTTTTTTTCCATTTTCGGCTTTAATACCAACTCACTTTAAAGTCTCGTCTAGTCCTGGCTTATACTTTCCTAATCACTCTTCTACGATACCCCCATGCACTATATTCATTTCTACACGTTCTCTCTTGCTTCTGTTATTCCTTTTCCCGTCATCAGCAGCAAGCAATAATCACTGGCCAGTGGCCACTAAACACCAGATATAAGCCACATCGCGTCTCCCGCTTCGCCTCACCATCCCGTTCCAAGATGTCTTCGCAAACTCAAACTCTAGCACCGTTATAGTCAGTCCTAAAATGGAAAAGTAATTTAATTTTCCCACATCACCCCAACTACAGTCTCTCCTGACCGGCCCCGGGTTGGGACAATTCCCCGCCTGGTCCCTTCATCTTTGATTCATTAATTCAAGGCTTCCCAAAAGAAGAAGAATCCCCCACCGCAGTCAACAAATAAAATACAGAAAGAAAATAACTACGCGTTCTGTTAAACTTCCCGTCTCCGCCCCTCACCGCGTTCCATGGCTTCCGATGCTTAAACCATAGCAACCACGTTCATGACGCCTTCAGCTGCTTGGAATCTGAAAAAAAAAAAAAATAAACTCCTGTGTGCCGAACACTCTATTTAGCATGCCACAAATGGACCTCTTGCAATCCAACTATTGTGTGCCAGTAAAAGTAAATCAACAATTCAAGTTTACGGCATCACCGTCATATTTCCCGGATCAAGGACACGTAGCAGCGATAAGCTCAAGACAAGAGCCAGTCCTAGTTTAGACAATATTGAGAGATGTCAACATACCCCTTTTCCAAATTCTGCTTGAAAGACAAAAAACGAGTATGGATAGTAGGGGCATTAGTGTACACTTACCCCTAATTCATTCTCAGCAACAAGCACGCATTCACAGCAAGCCTGCTTGATTTATTTGCATTGCAGGTCATCGTATTGTTTGCCATGCGATGCAAGGTATCTTCATAGATATAGAAGCTTCATGTCTCCTTCTATTGAAAGAAAGAGACGACGAGCAACAGGAAATCGTCAGTCTCACAACACACCGCAACTAGCCGCTCAGGACTTGAATCAGGGCACCTTGATTCCACAAGCTCCGTATATGTGCCTCCGTCCATTCTCATCACCACTGCTCATATGTGGGAAGCAAGAAATCAACTCCCACAAACCAGCAGCCATGGTCCCGTCATCTTGTCCACCCGCCGTGCCCTCATAATCGAAAATAACACAAGAATAGATTCATAAACTTGGTTCCGCCAGCGCAACACAGCAAGGAATGAGAGAAAGAAGTGAAGAAAAGAGAGGGGATGATGTTGTCACAAGAAATTTGTTCCCAAATATAGGGCCAAAATTGTAAGGTGCGGGGTAGAGATTCCCGAGGAAAATAAGATCAAAAACAAAAAAACGTATTTGGTGCCGCGAGGCATAACCATCTTGGTGGCTCCCAAAGATCCACGCCAATGTCATGAAATCGTGGGACAGGACATTACACAATCTGGGCTGAGACAAGTGGTCTTGACATCGACCGCCTCAGAGGGCTAGAAGTCAGAGACTCGTCCATGTCAACTGTCGCTTGACAAAGGTGTGAAAAACATGAGCAACGAGGAGAGAAAAGAAATTGGTTCACCCCCACTCCCCCAAAAAAAAGCATCAGCAAGGAAACAGGGATAAGGAGAGAGAAGAGAAAAAGGGTAATAAATCCGCCAGACATGTGTTTGTTGCCAAACAAGGGTCTTCTAAGCATGGTATCGCCACCGTTAATCGCCAAAGGCCCCCCCGCCCCCTAATTCTTGATCAAGTTTCATCGCCCAAGGCGGAGATTAATCTCGACAACGAGATGTCGGATACTATGCCGAAAAATCGATTGTTGGGTATCCACGAGACGCTTTGA
Source organism: Ophiocordyceps australis (assembly GCA_002591415.1). NCBI lineage: Eukaryota > Fungi > Ascomycota > Sordariomycetes > Hypocreales > Ophiocordycipitaceae > Ophiocordyceps > Ophiocordyceps australis. Next base: position 13,145 of record NJET01000239.1, on the reverse strand, counting down.
TGGCATGCATTGTTGGATACAACAATCCTAGTAGCCGATTCTTCAATCATCGAGTCTCGCGTTGCAAAAATTTGTTTGCCATGATATTCATCGATACTCGCAAACATTAATATAATTTAGGTGTGTGTCTCAAAACGTTGCGGTGCCGGATTGAGGCTATGGTTCCGTCTGGGTCTTGACGGCAGATTTAGCGTCGCGGGAATTAAGGCGGTCAATCATTGTCCTGTCAATATCGTTCTTTTCAACCAAATTGCTCAGGCTCATGACTGAAGACTTGGTCGACTTTCCAGGAGGCGCATGTGAATTTTGCGACTGCGGACGCGGAGTAGAAGAGCCATTGGAGCCATTGTGCTTCCCATTCTGTGGCGGGGTTGGCGATGGCCGGCGCTGCTGCTGAACGGCGGATTGGGGAATGACGGGCGCATTTCGAGGGCTCTGGCGAGGCGCTTGAAAGGGAACCTGAGCCAGTCCGCCGGGGCTGCTGTTATTGGAAAATTCGGCAGGAGATCGGCGATGGGGCTCTTCCTCTGTAACACCAACTCGTGGAGGTGGCATCCTGAAGCTGTCGTCGCGGTCCTCGGGAGTTCGGCGGCGGCGTCTACCCACTACCTGCGAGTTTTCATCTCCATAGGATGAATACGACTCGGTTGGAGACTGCGTGGGTTGAGGAATACCACTCTGCTGCGGCTGAGGTTGAGGCTGGGGAGGCGGCGGTCCAGCATGCTGGGGCGGCGGCGGCTGAGGGTAGTAGGCTGGAGGAGGCCCTGCTGAGGCTGGAGGCGGCCCTTGGGAATGAAGATGGTGATGATGGGGCGGTGGCGGATATGGATGGGCAACCTGCACAGAATTTGGAGCCAAGGGTTGGCCATAGGCACCGAACAGCTGGGTGCCGGGCGGGACGCCACCGGGAACGGCTGATACTGGGATGAAAGCAGTCGAGCTGGACGACGAGACAGGTTGGAAAATACACTCTTGGTTCATGCGCGCGCAATTCTGGCATTTACCCCCTGGCGTGTTCTGATAGCCACTGCATCGAATCTGCAGCACGACTTAGAGTAAGCAACTTGGAAGTGTAAATGTTGGAACCAATCAGAGACAAACCTTGCGCTTGCGACAGTAGCGGCATGCAATCGAGGTGCGCTGGCGAGGAGCAGCCTGCGACATGGCAGGGGGCGCTCCTGTTGGCTGGCCATAGTCTGGATATGCGGCCTGCGGCGCGCGAGGATAGCCGTTTGGAGGGACAGGGCCGGTGGGGGCGCCGCGATAAAAATAGGCCTCGGGATACTGTTGCGCCTGGTGGTGGTCGGGATATTGCGGCGGAGGCGGCCGGCGGTCCTCATAGTAGTTTCCGCGCTGGTCTGGAGGTGGTGGATAGGCAGGAGAGCGCGGGTCTGGCAGCCCGGGCTGCAGGGGAGGCAGATAGGTAGAGGGCGTCTGCTGGCCAGCCGAAGGCGAAGGGGACGGATAGCCGTTGGGGGCGCTGGGAGAGGCGACATAGCGGGCATCATGCGGATAAGGGGGACGCGGGCCTGGAGCTTGAGCATGGGGCGGCGGCGGTTGCGGTGCCACGGGCGACGCATAGCCACGGGCGTCTTGCATCGAGGGCAAGCCTACAGTGGCGGCCATGGTGGAGCGAGGCGGCGCTGGCTGGTGGTGGCCAAGAGGGTGCTGCAAGTGGCTGTGGTGATAGTGCGGTGGCGGCTGGTCGTCGGGCAGACTTTGCTGGGGCCGATAGTAGGGCTGCTTGGCGTCCTTGTCGTGGCGATGGCTCTCGTCAGCCATGCTCTGGCTGCCGGCCTGTCGACGATGCAGAAGAGAAGGAAACAAAATGCCACGTCAAGCCAGATGGGCAGTGAGGCTGCGGCACAGAAGCATCTGGAAAGGTGGCAAGCGAGCGTCAGGTAGGCTGTATGCTACGTTGAAAAGGCAAAGGCGTCGGCGAGACGTGTCTGGTATCAAGAGACGCAGTACAGAGTCGGCGGTGCAGGGCGATGATGGTAGGCCACCAAGTAATGGCCGTGATGCAGTCAGTCAGAATAGCCGGGGGCACATGGACAGTCGGCTGGACAAGCATGGAAGACTGTTTGGAGGAACAGGCCTTGTCGACAAGAGGGTCAGGGGATCCAAGGCCGTGCGGGCGAAAGGGCTACGGGCAGGTAGGCGATGCGTGAGCGTCGGGAGCATGTATAAGGCAGAGTCTTGGGCAGAGCAAAGACGACGGCAAGCAAAGGAGGGAAAAACTGCAGAGCACAAGATGAAAGAGGAAGAAGATTGGGTCGGGCAGAGAGAAAGGAAAGGTGTGTCAGTTGGTGAGAACCTGGAACCCAGAAGGCCAGCCGAGTGGGCACTTGCAGTACGGGTACGGTGCCCGGGTACAGGTACCGCTGCCAGCAGGGCGTCCAAGGGGCGTCGCTGTAGCGCCCGTCTGCAACCAACCGGGGGCGTGGCTGGTGCGCCGTGTAGCCAGTACAATGCAGTGCCACTCCAGGGCCACACCAGGGCCACACCAAGGCCACTCCAGGGCCACTCCAGGGCCACTCCAGTGCACACTTGGGCGAGCCGCAGCACGCCCCTCCCCTGCGCCCCTCCCCTGCCCTGCACCCCAGCGTCTGCCCCACCCCCCTCCCAGGCAGCGCGCCGCTCAGCCTGCCGCGGCCCTGCCCGTCCAAAGCCCGCCTTTAGGCCTCTGTCCAGTCGTCTTGCTTGCCCAGGCGCTAGGCTTCCGATGGAAGCCCTTGGCTTTTTCTTTCTCCATGCTACCGGACCCGCCACTGCTCGCTACACAAGGCTCCTTTTTGCTCGCTTTTTGATCCTTGCGCCTCCTCACCACCCTCACCACAGCGGTACAGCGGTCTGGGGGTGGACACGACGCGTACCCGCTACCTCATCCTTGTACCCGCCAGCCATCCCAAGCGTAACACCAAGTCAACGTTGCTTGGGCGAGCAGCGTCTCTCGGCAATGCCCGTGGTGCCTTAACTACATGGTCCCTATATAAGGCACTGGGCCGCCGTGCCAACAAACAAGTCTTTGCTACCCTGCTCTCTGTGCTCCCTGGGGCCTTTTCTCAGGCCTCTTTCGGGCCTCTTTCAGGCCTCTTTTTCAGGCCTCTTTTTCAGGCCTCTCTCTCTCTCTCAGGCCCCTCCTAGACCCCTCTCAGGCCCCTCTTTGGCCGCGCCGGTGCAATCGCCATGGCTGCTTCGACGGCGCCCATCAGGAGGATGCGCACGTGCCCATGATGGCCTGGCTCGCTCCGGTCCGGCACGTCTCACAGTGCCATGCCGCCGGCCCGACGGACGGACTGCAACGGGAGCAAAAAGGCACGACAGCCGCCCTTTTGCTGCTGACGAGGGATATTCCGACAATCTCTTGGCTCCTCTCAATGCGACTAGATAGCTAGTGTGTGCTACCCCCAGCATGGCGCGTCCCGGCAGGACGGGTGCATAGCATAGCCTCTCTTTTGGCGATGCATTGCACCACCAGACCACAATACGCTCCGGGGGCAACGTACCATCTCTCGTCGCAGCACCGTGCTGACGGTCCGAGGGATGCACTGAAATTCTGTCGCAAGGGATGCGCATCTTGGAGAATGGCTAAACAAGGCCAAGAATGGGGGCGTGTCTCCAAAACACACACGCTTGTCCCCTTGAGAAGGAGCCCGGTGGATTCACCTAGATACTATTTGTATAATGTACAGTGTGAATCAAAGGAGAAAAATGCACTTTTGCCCAGCCCCTGGCCCGTTGATGCCATAGCGGAGACGGTACCTCGTACGTGCCACAGGTGACGACACACACTCACCTGCTTGGGGAGTCGTGTGTGGAGGACAAGGGGGTGCGCGCCGCCTAGCTTGGACAGCTTGGAGCAAAGTGTCATCTTGTCAGGCTTCCGGGATCATTCTGGATCTGCCACTGCCGCCGCCGCCTGACCTGACCCAGCGTTGGGGTAGCAGCAGGTCATGACAAAAGCCCTCAGCCAATGTCAGCCTCTGGCTATTGTTTTTCCATCATGGTTCATGCTGGAACAAGAGGGGATGAACAATGCCGCCCTCTGCTCAGAAGGGCCGTTTTTGCTTCTTCCAATAGACCTTGGGACCCGTCTGGGGTCCCGAGGCGGCGCCCGTTCCCGAGAGCGACTTGGGCCGCAGACGTGGCCGCAGCATGCACGAGCAATGTGCTAGGTCTAGGACGGGTCCATCCCTTTCCCTCCACGCCCCCCCACCCCCCGTTTCCCCTCTCCCCTTCTCCGTCCTCGGATCTGGGCTAGCAAAGCGCCCCATACTACTAGTAGCATCCGTATCCCATCTCTGTCTCTGCCTTATTTCCCTTGGTTCGGCAGACTTGAGAGACGCAAAACTTTGGGCTTGCTGGCAGTGGCCGTTTCCAGGGGTGTTGACGGCGTGGCTGGCAAGGCGTCATACGCTCTCGTCACTGCCCAACTTGTTGTGTCTTGTCTTGTACACTGACACGACCACTTGTGCTAGTATTCTGTGCTTGCTCACTTAAAACTATAGCTTGAATCGCAGCTTGAATTGTAGCTCGAATCGTAGCTCGAATTGCAGCTCGAATTACTATAGCTACAATCACAGCCAACGGCAGTGCATCCAGCCGCCCTGCAAAAGACGACTGCCGTAAGCCTTTGAGAGGGACCTTGCAAGGCAACAAAGGGCCATGTCAGCCATGCCATTATACATGATGCATGCACTATAGACGCACTACACTTCATCCTGTCTGTCTGCTACCCAACTTTGGCCCGGGGTGAATAAATTGTAGCCCGCGGTAAGGAGGAAAAGCGTTTCGGGCCGCACGTCTCCGCTCAGACGAGCCAAGGCCCAAGGCAATTCTCAAAGGCGGTAGCGCACGCCTCATGTGCCTGTTGGCCGTGCGTAGAGTTTGGGCGCTTTGGTGGCATGCTTGTCCGAGTTGCAGCAATTGGCAGATTGCTCAATGTTAATCAATGTTAGTCTAACGGTGGCATGGCTCCGGTACTAATAAGCCAAGGCAAAACAGAAGAGCGGCAGCAGCAGGGCAACATGGGCAGAAAAAAAAAATACAAGTTGAGCATAGATAGAACCTGAATGCAGACAAAAAGTTTGTCCACGTGAAAAGCAAAGGACGGCCCGCTCAGACTATTGCAGCAAAAGTCGTGTTATAGTCATGTAACGTCGAGTCGCATTCGTCTGCGTTAGGTCTCTGGCCGACGTCGCTAGCAAACGCTTTCCGGGTCTCGCGAATCTTGTCTGGCGCTTCTTCAAGGGACCTCGGGCGTTGGTTGGCCATGTTGTCCCCTCGTTCGGTCCGCTTCCGGATTACGTCTATCCCGTTGCACTAAAGCCCAGAGGCCGGAGAAGTGCTTTTAGCCATATCGGCTCGTGCCGACCTCACCCGCTTGATGAGTGGGGAGTGCAAATACCTTGTGTGTGTGTGTGCCATCGTCTCCAAATTGGAAACATACCTAGGCGTCGTAGCGTCCGGTCAACTATTGGCCTCGGCTTACGCAGGCAGAAAGCGCCCAAAAAAAAAGTTGCCATGTAGCCAGACGTAGCCACTTGCGGCGCGCACGGGTCGTCTCGTGACGCCGCCTGACGAGAACCAGTGGCCATGTCCATTAAGGCTCAGCTCTATGGGCCAGGGGGGCAGCTCCTTTGGCAGTGCAGCATCGGCGAATGGAAATAAACAACTCACGTGGATCAAGGCCGATGCCACAGGTGGCCTGCCTGCAGCGTAGACTCGGTCTGTGTCATTGGGCAGACGAACCAGGTTTATCTGTTGGTTCAGGTTGGCCGACCGACCCAGGTAGGAAGGCCTAAGTCAGGAGGCCAGGTCGGAGGTCGGGTGTGTTAGGTAGGAGGTAGCATGTACTACCTGCTACTGCCATTACTACTACTAGGAGTAACTACTAGTAATAACTACTAACTACTAGTAGTAGTAGGCATGCATGACGAGCACGGGCAGCGTCTTGTTTTGCCCGCTGGCGGCGCCCTCTTGCACAGCAGGCTTTTGCATGGTATACTCTTGCATGTCCTTTAGACAGTAGCCTGTTTGCAGGCAGGCAGTGGCCTTTGCATGGCGTCAGAGACGGAGGCATGTCTACACGTCTGTCTGCATGCCTGTACATATGCAACGCAGGCAGATGCATTACATGGGGAGACGGAGCAAGAGACGACTTGGTCATGGTGCAGATGCTGCTACATGCAAGCCAGCTTGGACAAGGCGCAGCTTGCTAGTCCCTGATTCGGACGCGCTGCAAACGGCAACCAGGGTTCGCGAATCTGACAGGTCATGCAGGCGCCTTTGCTTTTGTTGATAGGGGCACGGCAAGCAGACGATACGACGGCACGACGTGGTGACGATGACACGGTTGGACAGCGCGGGCTGCTGGCCCAAGGGCGAGCGCTGCCCTGTTAGTCGCCGACTGCAACCCAAGCCAAGCCAAGGCAAGGCATCGCAATCGCCATCCCATGCCATCCCACCAGGTCCCGTGTTGCACTGCAGATGGCTGGGCCCGTCTCCTTGCATCCGGACACACGGCATGCGCCCGGCTTCACGCCATCTTCCCACATGTACAGCGGCCCCCTCCCCTGTATTGCCATGGCTTGAGGAGCGGGGTATCCCGTGACGAGTTACATGTATGTATATCAATCAATATGCACGCTTGCGCGCCCGACGAACTTGTCTCTGTACAGTCTTGATGACGAGCAGCGTCGCATGTCTGTGCGGGAAGCAAATGGCGGGGCTGCACCAATGTGTGACGCTTTTTTTTTTCGCTTGAGCGACGGGCCCAGCAACGGCTGTGTAGGTAGCACTAGTAGTAGGTAGAGCCGGCTGGCTGCCTTGCAGTCTCGCATCTCCCGACACAAGCTTAATGGAGGGAAAGACAAAGGGAGAGAAGAAAAGAAAGAAGACTAGGAAAAAAAAAAGAAACCGTCGCCCTGGCCGCCAAAACAGAGCACAGGAAACGGCAAGGCGCCAGGGAAAAAGAAAAGCAACAAGCATCTGTCCCGCCAAGGCGAATGCAGGCAGCACCAAAGTGGCCGAGGCCCTGTCAAGAAATATGCACAGCGGTTCAACCCGCCGCTCCCGCTACTCCCGTTGCCTGTTTGGAGCGTCATGTCACGCAAGCAAACTCGGCGTCTTGATTTGAGCTCGGTGTGCGCCCCCTTGCCCCTGAACGATGAGTCGACAGGGAACAAGGCCAGAGACAAGAGCCCAGTAGACCGTCTTCAGCTTGGCCAAAGGCTACCGCGGCTGCATGCACGCAGGCGTCGTAGGTGTGTACATGCAAGTAGGTCTAGTGTACCTGGACCCAGCAGGGAGAAGGATACAGGGAGGCCATGCTGCTGTCCCCTTTATCGGCCGTCGCTATTATGCATAACAAACAGAGGCTTAAGCGCCAGACGAATATTGATATGGGCGCCTTGGTACTGCGCACGCCGGGGCACACGCCTGGCACGCACATTGCACGCACATTGCACGCTGCACATAGGCAGCCCTAAGCCCTGTCCCTGGCAAGCCAAGGCAAGGGAAGCCACGTCTTGCAGACGAGTAATGGAGTGTCCCGGCTACGTTCCGCGCCGTCCGCCATGGCGCCATGCGCGTGGCACTGGGGGCCAGATCTGCTCCAAAGGTCGATTCGTGACAGAAGGCTGCTGGCGCCTGGTGCACACCACCATGGCTCTGGTTGGAACACGACGGCCACGGGAATCATGGTACATGTATGTATGCATGTATGCACATGCACATACACATGGATACACACACCATAGACACACACTCACTCACACTCGCACACACACGGATAGATGCACACACACACACACACACACACACACACACACGCATAGATGCTACTCAGATAGACATTAGTAGTATATACTGCTACTTACACAGACGTATATATACACCTGTACATATATATACTACAGATACACATAGACTCTTCTTGTTGGTTGCACTCGCACACGGCCCGATAGACCCCATTTCCCCCTCCCCCCCCTTTTTTTTCTTTTCTTCCTGAGCCGCGTATACAAGGCACCAGCCCGCGACAAACATAAGCCCCATCTGGCTTACACCACCCAGCATAGCTTGCCATTATCTGTCCACGTCTAACCCTGCATCAGTCTGCGTTGCATCCCGGGCTCGGTCAGCTCCACCCAAGACGTCTTGGTCCGAATCTCCATGTGCCGAGCCTAGCCTGTGACGGCTGGCGACACCCCAGCAGGCTTGGTGCTGCACGTAGACATGGTGGTCTACTTGGCTGCCAATTCGTCTTGGTGTGGCGACAGGCAAGAAAACAAGACAAGGGGGAACAAACAGAAGGAGGAGGGGGGAAGCGGCGCCGGAAGGGAGAGGAAAAGAGAGGGCGCGCGCCAGCCGACCAGACAAAGACGCAGCTTGGCGCAGTAAGCTGCTCTCGTCATGACCTTGTGCCCAAGCTGCAGCAGGTAGGCGCCCGGGCACCTAGACGAGAATACGGGCCGCCTTGGACGGGCGGTTACGTTGTGTCCCCGATGATGCATGGACACAGGCTGCAGCCATGCCATGGTCATATAGTACAAGGGCTGTCGCCGCCATGGTGGCATAGCATGTGCTGTGCAGGCTGCAGCATCAGTCCTGATATTAATATTGACATTGCTACTTGATGCGCTAGTCGTCAACCCGGCCTCGGTCCTGGTGCAAGTGCCGCCATTCTTGGGGCCATGAATGCCGCCAGCAAGAGAGAGCTCACGGCTGTCAATGGCACAGGAGCAAGAGCCATGGTTGCACAATCATGGTTGATTCTCAAAAATGTTGACCAGGTCGGCATCCATGTATACAGGCACCACTGCCGTCGGGAAGCAAGCAAGGAAAAACAACACGCCAACTCACTAATCAAATCACGGGATGCAAAGCCCATGTACAACACACACACTCACAAAAGTCTCATCTTGATCATGTAGACAATGTCTCGCCAATCAAATCACCTCTCTGGGGCCATACCGACATATCCCGAGCGGCTACAGAAAGGTGACACAGGGTTTGGATTGCACCAATCAAGAGCCGGCAAGCAAAATGCGAGCCCGCTGTGAAACTGGGTGTGTGCGCGCTGCCGCTTCAGTCAGGCAGCCGTCTCGCTCTCTCGCTCTCGTTTTTTTTTTTTTTTTTTTTGTGTGAACATGTCTGGGAGAAATAAAGGCATTCTACATGGTGTAAAGACACGCTTGCTGAAATGGGAGAAACGAGCCTGCGACAAGGTGACAAAAACACGGCCGGGGCGCGAAAATTATCGGGCGGGCGTCTTGCAAGCAGCAGTGCCGTGATGAAGCTGGATCAAGCAGGTTTGGACTGTGACGACAAGGAAGTGTGCACAACCCACGTCCCTGGATGGCCCGTCTCGGCAACGCAGCAAAACGGAAACTGGGCCTCGGCAGTCTTGGCCTAGGCCAACAAGGGCAAGAGAGAGGCTGGTGGCCGTCAGTCTTGGTGTAGAGCAAGGGGGCGTATTGTAAAGTGGCATTGGGAGCAGGTTTTTTTTTTTTTTTTTTTTCCTCGTCGTTTTTTCCTTCTTGTTTGAGGCATTCGTCCGTATTTCCCTGGTATGTATGCATGTAGGCTTGAACTCTGAGGTGTTGGTTCGAGTCGAGAACACTGGGCTGGCAAGGATGAGCTTGTTATTGGCGCTCGACATCAAGGTCGAGCGGAACTCGAGTTATCGCTTGAGGGATTCAATACCCAACGACGGCATTCACGGTTGCGCTCCCTGCATCAAATCTTGGCACAATGTACTATTGCTTGTAGCGGTTTGCTGCTTAGAGACAGGTATTTGGAGCACAGATGGTGTTGCAAGCCGTGCACGAGTGCGCAGGCGAGGAAAAAAAATGCTGATCGTCTGCACGCCCCTCCTTCTTGCCGTCGCTTGACATGCTGCTGCCAATGCTTTGTAGAAACAGGTGAGGAAATCATTTCGAGGGCTGATGAGTCGTCTTGAAATGTAATGTGCGCGGTCACGACTCGGCCGGAATGCTTGTGCTTTGTATTGGCTCGTTCCTGAAGTTCCCATACACGCCCCCCCCCCTTCCCCTTCTCCAAAACAGGGACCAAAAATTCCGGCCCGGCCCTTGAGAGGCATCGGGCGTCTATTAACACCTCTTGCTATGTCTCAGTTGCATCAGAGACACGGGCTGGTGCAACCCGCATGCGAAATTGACGATTTTGGTTAATAATACTTGGGACCAAGATGACTACTAGCAAGCGAGGCAAAGTCCAAGACAGAAAGAGGAGAGAAGGGGGGGGGAGGGAAACCCGTTTTGCATGCGTAATCTCAACCGGGGGACCTCCCCCCTCCCTCTTGGCCCCAAAGAGCGAAAATGACGCGCGGTGGGAAAAAACGCCAAGGCTGCCATTCGTCAGTTTTGGAGAGTGACGACACGGACAGCTGACAAGTGGCCCCAGACAAACAAGGCCCGTCCCGCCAATCGCGCACAGCAGGGCAGTGTCACGTGAGCTGGCTTGTATGCGGGCGGCTCGCAGATCGGCGGTGCGCGTCCTTTTTTGTTTTTCCTTTTTGCTCTTGGATTCTTTGCCCTGGGCCGAAATGGGTCTTCCGGTGCACGGTTGCGCCCTTGACGGGAGAAGAGTTGCGAGAGAAAAGTGCGAGAGTAATGTGCTCTGCTAAGCCTCTATGAGCTGATGGATTGGCATAAATTGGCATGCATTGGCATGCGTTGGCACAGGTAGGTACTGGTAGGCACTGGTATAGAGCGCTGCGTGCACGAGTCGCATAAACTGGCTTTAATTATTTGCCACGGACAGCATGGCCAGACAGCATGGCCCGACAGCATGGACAGCATTAACAGACGATGCACAGTGCGCATAGCGTCAGCGACATGGGCGGGAATCCATCCCCAGACAGGGAGGGCTCGGCCCGGTAGCGAGCGGGGCCACAGACTCGGCAGGCTGGCCCCTCGCTGTTCGCACAGTAGACAGTACCCATTCAACGGCAACACCACGGCCAGAGCATCAATGCGCACGCATACAGGGATGCGCCGACAAGACGGGCACGGGACCTCGTACGCATGCGCCGTCAGCTGTCTCTGTAAAGCTGGTCTGACTGCAGTCCGCTGGTTTCAGCGCCCCCGACGGACGCCCTCAGCCATGATGCTGCTCTCCGTCTGGCCTCTGGCTCATTTCACCTCATGTGTGTGTGTCCATGGCTTGTGAGCCCATGGTCGGGAGCGGTGTGCGCCTCGGGCCTCGTACCAAGGGCCACGCACCAAGCACCACCCATCAGCCGCCCCTCCCCCCGAGAGGGGCTGCTGGATTGTTTGGCCGCCCCAGAGAAACGAGAGGGGGTGGAGGGGCGGCGCTTGCAGCTGCGTGGCATTATCCAAACACGACTGTACGAGGTGCGACGACGAGAAGGCTTTTTTTTTTTTTNNGGGGGGGGGGGGGGGTTTCGACGGGGGGGGAGGTGAGGAAGGCGGGGTGGTGGGGTGGTGGGGCGGGAGGTTTTTTTTTTTTTTTTTTTTTTTTTTTTCAATCTTGTTGCTGTTTGGAGGGGTGGGGAGAAGGGGGGGGGGCGCCTCTTGTTCTGGTGCGAGTCGCCGTCCTCATGCGTCGTCGTTGCGGCTGGCCGAAGCAACCGAACTTGTCTCCCCTTGTCTATCCGCAACGGCCCTGAAAAGAAAAAAAAAAAGAGAAAAGAGGTGCATATGGGCTGATTCTCCTGTCTCCTAATCGCCCTTTGCTGCGCTGCTTGCTCTGCCCGCACCAGGCACCCAACACTCGCGGTATATGCAAGCGCGCCAGCTTTGACCTGTAGTTCGTCATAACAGACGTCTCTTATAATCATGGGGCTCCAGGCGTGCATGCAGGCCACGTCGAGGTGCGTTGTCTGATGCATCTCTACGGGCGCCCCGGCGCTACTACCACCACCATGGCAGCCTCTTGGCCCCTCCTCTCTTGTGCCGTCGACGCTGCACCGCTTGGTCTGCCATCTTGGTTTGATTCTGAGTGCCCATGTCGGCTGCTTGGCCAACTAAGAATCAAAAAGACTCAGCCTCACGGCCTTGCAGTCTGGTTATGCCCAAGCCAACTTGGGATTCAAGTGCGCATTCCAAGACATGGAGGGGAGGGGGTGTCGAGATGCTACTCGCTCAACGAGACAATAGCCATGATGCCTGACCATGGCTAGCGCTAGCCAACAACCAACTTGTCTGCCGAAGACGCCTCTTCACCCCTCTTCTCCATATACTCGCTGGCCCTATACTTTGCCGGCCATGAATCACCTGGGGCATTCAAGGCATTAAATTCATGCACTTGGCCAGCAGCCTAGGCAGGCTGAATAGAGCAGCGTTCGCCATTGAAACTAGCAAAGGTCCAAGCGGCCTTGGTGACGCAAAGCTCAGAGCGGACCGTCGGGTAGTCTGAATCGTCAACCGTCACTTGACGCACCCCTTTGAAGCAACCAAGTATCGGAAATTCTTGGCATGGCCTTGTTTTCCCGGGAATAGCCTGTGGGTGGCTCGTTGCCCTCCGCACGGTCGGCACCTAGGGGTGGGGGGAAACCAAGATCAAACGCATGACAGCATCTCTCTTTTTCTTTTTCTTTTTTTCTTTTTTTTTCCTCTTCTACACTTTGCTCCGCCACGGACGCCGAGGCTGGGGCTTCAGCACAGGGCTGGGCGTAGTGGCGGTAGTGGTGGT
>NJET01000238.1:0-21081 GCA_002591415.1 Ophiocordyceps australis | reverse complement strand
TTTTCCTTTTTTCCCCCCTCTTTCCTTTCTGCCCTCCACTTAGCGTAAAGGGATGGCCAAGGGCGTACTGGAGCTAGGTTGGGTGCTATTTTGGAGTCTTGGGTTACTCTTCAGGCGGTCCCAAACAATGTGCATGTTTGGGTCATGGCATCTCTTGGCCAAGATGGAAAAAAAAATTAATACAATTTGCATCGCCAGCCTCACCCAGCTGCCAAGTGGGGTGTTTTGGAGGAGAAAGCCAGCCACCAACCTTTAGCAAGCAGACATTTCGTAGAGAGGGTGGTTGCTTTGTCGCACTTTTTGTTTTTATGGCGCATGTTTTATGGCGCATGTGCCACGCCTGACGTTGGCTGTCTTGACGCCATGTAGGGCCAAGCGCGGCACCTGTCACACGGCTAAAACGACACTGGTCGCACCAAGGAGGCGAAGAAGACCATGGACCAGGTCAAGTGCCGAGCAAATGTGGGCTGTGGCCGCTACGGCTGCATGAGCATGAGGGCCAGGCCGAGGACAATGGACGACACGAGGCGGGACGTGCATGGCTGCATGCATGCAAACTTGCTGTAGGCACGTCCCCCCTCTGCGTGACCCCCTAGGCGACCCCCTAGGCGGCCCCCTGGCTTCATTAAACCGTGCATTCAAGACTTGACAGGTGCTGGCGTGCAAAGCCTCTGGAGCGCCCAATGCTCACGTGTGGCACAAGCGCTAGTCCCCATTGACCCATCATGTTGAATTGTGATTCGGTATACAACATGGTAATGCCTCCAAGCCCTGCTCTGCTAATAACCGTTGCCAAGCTCTGCCAAGACGGCAGAATGCATCCAAGCCTGCCCTCCAGCAACCCAAATGAGGATGCATACAAGCCAAAAATGCCATGCAAGAGAAAGAGAAAGAATGTGCACCCTGACATCTTTTTGGCACAAACAATCCATGGCGCCGTCACAGCGCCGCCTTGTAAATGCTAAGCTTTGTCTGGGGGGAGGGAAATGGCGCTCTTTGTACAGTCGACCAGAAATCATGGCTGCAGCACACACAGGCCACGTCATCTGAGAAAGCTTGTTCGCCGTTGGACAACCTGCGTCCTGTCCTTTGCAAAGCTGCTGCCAAAGCCAGGCATTGAGCTGAAGCGACTCAGCCGCTTGTGCCCTGGCGCCGGCACGGCCACCGCAGCATGCGTCGACTTGATGCTCGACGACGCGACGCCTGTCGAGCTGGGCGTCGCAGCTGCAGCGGGCTTTTCACCGTGCAGAGCATCGACTCGACCAGTCTTTGAGTCGGTCGACGAGCCCGTGCTGCTGGGCGTTTGGTAGACGTACTCGCCGTCAACATAGACGGCCTTGGAAACAAAGGTGGAGCGGCGGTTGCGATGGCGAGTATAGCGTTGCTCCAGCCGGAATAGTTCCAGCTTGGCCTGAATGCGGTCAAGGAAGCTTTGGCCCATTGCTGTTGTGAGGACGACTTCAAAATGTCGTCTTGAAAATAAGTGTCTGGTCAACCTAAAAGAATGAGCGGCTGGCTGTTTCTTGTATATTTCTCCTTCAGCCGGCAGCCCGGGAGCCAATCCCTTCTGGGACCAAGGCGCTTCTCTAAGCGGGATAAAGCGAGCGAACCAGGCAGAGATTATACTCTAGTGCCTCGCCGTTGAGACCGAGCGTAGCCGTTTCTTGCTTGTCGTCTGGCGTCTCTGTTTCTGTTGGCGCAAAGCTTGTTTAGCTGTGTATGCAAGGAAAGTAAACTGGCTACTAGTAGAGCCCAAGTCGCGCAGGCTGGTGGAGGGATACAAAGAAGAGGAAAACGAGTGTACACATCCACCCAAGAACCCCAAGCCAGTCAACCAAAGGGAAGGGTGAACAACATGTAGGACTGGGGGGGGAAGGGAAAGGAGAAGGAAAAAGAGAAACAAAGTGGAAGCGGAAGCGGTAGCGTTTTAGGAGGCCTGCTCTCCTATTGGACAGGGGCTGCGACGCGGGCAACGTGCAGGGAAGATGCGCTGCGCCCCGAGAGCCAAGTACAACGGCCCCAGGCTTGGCTGTTAGGGCACTACCGAGATCCCCGCCCCTAGCGCCTGGCTAGCGACAGTTAGCACCTAGCTTGCCAGTGAGACACTAACATGCCTGGACCCCTTCTTTTGAAATGAGCGCGAATGACAACCATGTACACCTGAGCGCTATCCAAAACCTCTACGACTACTAGTAGTACTACCACGACGACCACGACTACTACTACTACTACTACCACCACCACTAATAGTACTACTTTTGCTACAAGCATCTATACTGTATAGAGGATGTAGGCCGAGACTTGGGCCTCCAATAAAGCTCACTACATGGCCGTTTATTCATTCTCGCTATTCCCTCTGTCCAGTACTTGTCATTGCCTCCCACCGGCATAGAAGCTTCGCCTGCGATAAGTGCAGAGCAGCTTCACTACCGAGACCCAATATGCAATTACCCCTCTTTGAAATAAAGGTCGAAAACAACTCCATGGAATTACTGCATGCCGCACCAATGGCAAGCCAGGTCGACACTTGCGCCTTGGGCCAAGCGCCCACCGCTTAGCTCTCTATTCCACCATGGCGCTCAGCTCTTGTCGTTACTTGTCTTTGGCATGGAAGCTTCGCCTGCCTTAGAATGGCAGGTCAACCAGCATGCAGTGCCGCCCCTACTGGAAGCCAGCGGCCAGCTGTGATTACTCTTTCCGACTTGTTTCTCTCTCAACTTGCTTCTCCTCGACCAACTTTTTCTCTTGTCACCACTCTTCTCTTATTCCCCCCCCCTCCCAATTAGTGCTTCTCTTGTGAAATCTTTGGCTTCTTCCCCCAGCTTGCACCTCTTTTGACATTCTTGGCTGCTCCTCCAAACTTGCACCTCTTCTGACCCCTTTTTTGTGTCTCCATTGATAGACGTACTACAAAGGTGGTTATACAAAGCTACCATGGGCCTCTTGCATCTTGGTGCATTCATTTCTTTGGCAGTGGCCACAAAGTACATTATTGAGCATGATGAGGCATGTAAACCTTTTTCTGGCTTGTCGAGGTCCTAGCTAACTCTTGCAGGCATTTGACGTCAGGTCCCTCTTGGCCCAAGAGCTGGCGCTTCATCCAGCATTGCCAACTCCGCAACTGCAGCGGTTCCGTTGCGGCGACGCCTTCTCGGGCATGCTACTAGAGAGCAGTTTTGAAGACATTGCCGAGTTGCAAAGCGTGAACGGTGTCATCAAGGTCTGGCTCGCCGACGAGAGTCTGTCCCTTGTTCATAGCCTTCAGGGCAAGGCGACAACTCCTATAGAGCCCATGACGAAACCTCCCGAGTCCTACTCGATACACAGATGGACTGGAGTAGACCAGCTGCACAAGGCTGGTCTGAGAGGTCATGGAGCCACAGTTGCTGTCATCGATACCGGCATCGACTACAGACATGAGGCGGTACGGACCCGTCGTCATGCTGGATGCTGCGTGTGGTGGGGCATGGCCAGCTGATACAACGCAGCTTAGTGAATGTTTCGGCTCTCGTTGCAAGGTAGTGGGAGGCTATGACTTTGCAGGCACAAGTGGTGAGTCTCCTAGGCACTGCCAGGCCTCGTTAGTGACGTTTGCATCTCAGTCGGATCCGGCCCCGACTGTGACCCGATTGACACAAAGGGCCATGGCACCCACGTTGCTGGCATTATAGCAGGAGACGACGCATTGTATGTCGACGCTTGAGTGACTGGTTTTCAACCATTCTTGTTGGCGCTGACACTCTGAGTTGCCTGTGGCAGTTTTACGGGTGTGGCTCCCGATGCTCGTCTCCTGGCCTACAAGGTGTTTCCAGATGTACGTCTTGCCACTGGCAGCTTTTTCCAAGCCCGAAACTGCACGCTGGCTGACAACAAGGCACAGTTCAGTGGGAGCGGCTGCCAAGCCGAATTGCTCATCAAGGCGGCATGCGACGCTTATATCGCTGGGGTATGCCTTTCCTGACCCTTTTTTGTTGTATGAACAGGCTTGTAACCATTGGCTCCCGACACAGGCAGATGTCATCAATGTGAGTATCAATGGCCTTAATGGTTTCAGCGATGGGCCCTGGGCCCACGTTGCCAGTCGACTTGTGGAAAAGGGACTTGTTGTGGTTATTTCGGCTGGCAATGATGGCACGTATGGGCCTTTTTTTGCCGGCGGCGGCTCCAACGGACCAGGCGTGCTCTCGGTGGCGTCAATATCAGTCGACACGAACTCCAAGGTGAGCATAGAAAATGCATCGGCGCAACCAGAGTCGTCTGGCTTTACATCTTGGGGACCGACGAATGAGCTCTTGATCAAGCCCGACGTTGGCGCGCCTGGCTACGGAATCGTCAGCACCCATCTCAATGGAACATATAAAGTTAGTTCCGGAACTTCAATGGCAGCTCCGTACATTGCAGGCATCGCGGCTCTCTACATCGGTGCGCACGGCGGACGTTCGATACACGGCCCAGGCTTTGGTCGCTGGTTGTCTGAAAAGATTATAACAAGTGGGCGCAGTGTCTCATGGAGTTCCACGAGGCGAAATGTCACGGCGCCTCCCTTCCAGGTGGGCACAGGTCTCGTCGACGCGCTGCGAGTTTTGAACTACACGACTCATGTTTCGTCGACACCCATGGCTTTGCAAGATTTGGCCACCTTTCGCAACTATTGGACTGTCAACATTACCAACAATGCCAATGAGACTGTTGAATACACGTTTGCACAAGAGTCTCAGGCAGCTGTTGAAATTCATTCTGGCAAGATTGAAATTGGTATCAATCCGCGTAATGAGCTGAAGCCCATCGAAATGAGCCCAGAGATCCAGCTTCCGCCTCCGACAAGGGTTAAGTCTGGGGAGACAGTGTCGGTCCCGTAAGAATTTGTTCCGTTGCCTCTACTCTTGGCTCTTTGCAAGCATTTGAGACTTCTAATATTGTGTACCAGGGTCAAGTTCTCGCCGCCCAAGAATATTGACGATGACTTTCTTCCCATCTATGGCGGCAAGATATGGGTAAATGGCAGCAATGGGGAATCACTCTGCGTTTCATATGCAGGCAAGTTGACCATGACTGTTTGACAGCAACCCAACAACGCTATCTGCTGACCGTCTTATCTTTGCCAGGGTCTGCGTATGATTCTGAAAAGGCTTTTGATACCATGTTTAAAGCCGAGCCCAACATACAGAATGCTCGACCCGCGTATGTGTTGAAGTCTTCTTCAATGGCAGATGAGGCCGCTAATTTGGGGCGACTTGCAGCTGGTCCTTCAACCTTGATGAGGACCCGAGAGACTTTGTCAAGTTGAATATGTCAATGGCCTACCCCTGTTCTCACTTTCGATGGGATGTGAGCAACCCTCAAAGATTGAAGAGGTGTGGACTTTTTTTTTTTTTTTACTAATGACACGTTTTTCGCTCCAGATTTTTGAAGAGAATTGGAGAGAAGCACGTTGGCACTATCCTCCTGAAATCGGCAAAAATGGTTACATTGGCTCCGCCAGAGGATATAGGCCAAAACCTAGTGAAATCTTGTTCAACCCAACGCCTAGTATTGTCAAGAGTGCGGAATCTTTTCCGCGGACAAGGATTGAGCGCGGGTTACAACGTTTTTGGTGGTTTGGAAATCTGGCCAACGGTACAATGATTCCACCTGGTAATTATACGTGAGTCTGTTGTCGAAATAACAAGCAAGGCTCAGGCTGATTTTTTGCTCCTCGTTTTAGCATGCGCGTTGCCGCGTTGAGGCCGCATGGAAATCCACAGTTGTCGGACCATTGGCAAGTTGCGCAGTTGCCAACTCTGACAGTCGATCCGTTTTATCGGGACAAGAAGGATAAATTGAAGAAGTGGAAAAAGATGAAGAAAGAAGAGGAAAAGAAGAAGAAGGAAATGAGGAAAAAGGAGGAAAAGAGGGAAAAGCAGCAGATGGAGAAGAACAAGGAAGCACATGACACTAAATGGGCTGCATCAGGAGCCTAAGAAAGAGCAACAGTGCTTAAGTGAATAGTGGTATCAGCAGCCTTAGGTCAGGAGTCTTGATTGCTCTTGAAGTAGTAATATTATTGCAAATCAAAAGACTTTGGTGTGCTAAATGGATTGGCGCGTACATGGTTGAATCCGAGGGGTAGATTGACAAATAAAAGGGAAACAAGTTGTTCAAGGTAGCAAGAAAGTACTGGAGGGCTGACGAGGAGGCTCCTGGTCAAAGGCCGTCGCGGAAGCTTTCGCCCTCTGGGACAAACCTATAAGTTTTATGATTGGGATCAGAGGAGATTTCTGTCTCGACGATTGGTTCGAATTGGCCAATGCGATCTCGATGCTTGAGACAGGGGGGCAAATCTTGGCCGTGGTTGTTTGTTGGACGGTAAGTGGTGTCGTTGCGAAGACGCCAGATGAGCGACTCGTGCAATACGGCGTCTTTGGGGATATCGCGCGTCTCACCCATGTTGAGAGGGAAGCGACGGTATACCCAGGCATCTTTCTCGAGCTCCCAGCGGGTGATGAGGGGAAACCATTCTGGCGGGGTGGTGAGCAGGGGACAAGCGATGAGGGGGGGGGGGGGGGAAGACTGACCCATAAAGTTCCAGAGGATAACCTTGAACATGGCGGTGCCGTAGCCAAAGCGCAGCGAGTCGTGCATGAGGCCGGCAAGGGCTTGGTCTCGTTGCTTTTGAAAGCGCCTCTTGAAGCCATTGACATTGTTGCACCACTTGAGGGCAGCCTGGGCATCCTTTTCGCCAACGAGCTCCACCTCGCGGATCATCCAGGCCAGGGGAATATCGCTCATTTGAAAGGCATCGGCGGCGACGTCGCTACTGGGGTTGAGGGGCTTGCGGGAGCGCCACAGACTCTTGAAGCGCTGCCAGACAGTCATTGTGGAGTTGGAGTCGAGGGGATTGTCGGCGGCAGCGGGCCATCCGCCGCCAATGTCGCCGTGGCAGCCAGGAAACCAGACCTCCTTGATGTCCTCGTGCGAGTGAGCCGTGTCACGGACGTCTTGGGCCAGCAGAGCCGCCTTGAACTTGACGCGGCGCTCGTCGACCGAGACGGCGTGGCGAACGTAGTGGGCGGTTCCCTTGACGGGCACGGGGATGGAGGCCTTGAGCTCGAGGACGGATACCGAGTTGACGCAGTCCCAGAGGCCGAGAAAGTAGACCTTGATGTTGCCCTCGTGGCTTGAGCCGCAGTGGTCAGAGTTTTCCTTGCGGCAAAACGTCTTGCTAAAGGCCGTCAACTCGTCGCGGGCGCGCGAGCTGTCTACAGGCGGCGTGGCGGGAGCTTGGGCGCCATTGAGCAGCGGCAGCGTCTCGCCGGCGGCAAACGACTTTTGGCGGCGGCTGGGGTCGCTGCTCTGGGCATCCTGTATCTGGCCGGCCAGGTAGCGCTGGTACAGGCGGTAGGCAAAGGGCACCATTTCCTCGTTGCCCTTGCAGAGCAGGCCGACGGTGTAAATCATGCGGGCCAGAAAGCGCGCCGTCATGGCGCCGCGGCTGAAGCCAAACATGTAAATCTTTGCATTCTACCGCCAGCGTGCATTAGTGGCGGTGCCGAGCGCATCAAGCAGGGCGACGACTGACAGACTGGTAGTAGCGCATGAGGAAGCGGTAGCCGGCCATGACATGGGCGTCAAAAGTGGTGCCGAAGCCCTGGTCCAGAGTTTGCGAGAGGGAGCTTCGCATCTGGGCCAGCCAGCCCTTGTTGACGGAGCTGTCATTGATGTCGTAGGTGCCAATGCCCGCTGGGGCGCTCGTCAGCGGCGCAGGGCAGCAGTTGCTGGCAAGAGGAGCAACTCACTCTGGTAGTAGTGGTGCTGGTTGGGATAGTTGCGGTCCAGCTTGTTTAAAATCTTGACCACGTTTGTGTCAGCGTTGGATCCGCTAAACGTGTTTCCCGTGCCGTCGAAGCATAGCACGAGCTTTTTGACTTGTTGGGTCGAGTCGGCGTCTTGACAAGCAGCCATGTTTGCCTCGTCTGTCGAGTGTTTTTTTACACACGACGAGCAAAGAGGAGACAGAAGTCTGACGTCGAGTGTTTTTAAGGGCCGGGGACGCTGAGCAAGAAGAGAGAGAAAGGGAGAGAGAGAGAGAGGAAGAGAGAGAGAGAGAGAGAGAGAGGGGGGGGGAGGGAGGGAGAGCGAGAGATAGAGAGAGAGAGAGAGAGAGACATGTCATCATCAGCCCCGGCGGCGGGTGAGCAGGTAATACAGACCTGCCTGTCTGACCGATGCTGGCTCGAGTTACATGCATCGCCATGAGTCGCGCTGGCCGTGGGCAAGCGGGAATGGCGAGCCGTCCATGATTGGCTGCCTGCCTTGATGCCGGCAGACGAGCATGGCTGAGGCTGGGGCCAAATCTAGACCTGGCTATCCGCCGAGGAGCGTCTCGAGGCCTTATCGTTGACTGCAAGCAATACAGTGCTTTTCCCTGGCCGAGCTGGAGGGGTGCACGGCATGAAACACGGGCGGAGCGTCCATTGGCCAATTCATATCGGCCACGCGGCTTATTTGCATGGCCAGCCCTTGGTTTGATTTCTGAAGCGCTGCTGCGCGCTGCATTGGGAAAGGGAAATGCAGCCAAGGAAAAAGACGAAGCAAGGCTTTGCAGTGCAGAAATGGATATGCCTCGATGTGACGTCCAAGGCACATGGTGGGCATGTGTGAGAGGAGGAGGCGAGGCAGTAGTACTAGTATGCGAGATGGTGGTGGTAATATAGCAGTAGTAGTAGTGGCGGTAATGGGAATGGTGTATATACAACACGACAGCCTCTGTCTGCATGCAGTCAGTCTCTGGTCAAGACACGACTTGCTCACACATGCTCTGCAGCCGCCCCCATGTCTCTCTTGTCCGACAAAGACACTGCTGGTGCAGCACGAGGGCTAAAGCAAAAGCCAAGGAATATCATGAGTTGGTGGTGGTGGTGGTGGTGGTGGTGGTGCTTGTTTGGTGGCGGGCTTGCAGGGTAGGCTGACAAATTTTGAAAAGGGCCTCGAGCTTCAAAGGTGGCACTTTGATTCCCCGGCCAGCCGAATCCCACAAACATCATGGTCCTGTAGCAGTACCATGACCTGCTCAAGACGGTCAAAATTGGCTCCCAAAAGTAATAACAATCACGCATGGCTTTTGTATACCATGCCACGACTCATTTACCGCCTTGCATATTCCAAACAAGTTCACCATCATCATCCATATGCCGTGCCTCTCTTTATTGTATATGAGTCGATTGGCTCTTCTTGCCTCTCATCTTGTTTCAAGCGAGGTCGGCTCCTGTCAATGTTGCCTAGGCGCAATCTTGATCACCATTCCCTCTACCTCGACGCAAGCTTGGTTTGCGCCTTGGTCCTCTCCTTTTCCTCGGGCCAAACCCACTGCGTCAAACCCACTGGATCCATTCCTGTATCCCATGCCTCGTTACGCGCCTTGATCTGAGCATTGACCAAGGCCTCTCTTGCCGCAGCACCACGGTTGTGCAAATTCTCCATGTAGTCAATGGCATCAATGGCCAGACTGAAGCGGTCCGTCTTGTTGCGAATGGCAAGCTCCAGAGGGGTGTCAATGTTGCCCTTTTCGCAGTATCCACGCACATGCAAGTGTTTGTGACTATTGGGCCGCTTGTACGTCAGGCGATGGACGAGCCAAGGGTAGCTGTGGAAGTTGAAGATGATGGGCGTATCGTTCGTAAAGAGAGCCGTCCACTCTCGGTCCGAGAGGCCATGCGGGTGCATGGTTGGATGAATTAGCTTGAAGAGATCAACGCAATTCACATAACGAATGTGCAACGAGGGAAAATGTTGCAGCAGTAAATCAATTGCCGCCAGCGTCTCCTGAGTGCTAATGTCGCCGCACGATGCCATGACAATATCTACATCAAGGCCAGCATCAGTACTAAAGTGCGACCAAATGCCAATACCCTTGGTACAGTGCTCAATGGCCTGTTCCATGTTGAGGTACTGGAGGTGATCCTGCTTGTCCGAGACAATAACGTTGACATAGTTGACCGACTTTAAGCAATGGTCCATGACTGGCCTCGTGTCAGACGTGGCATGCCAGAAACTGGGCCAAGGACCCGACAGGGGGGAAACAAGAGACGCACCCGAAAGCAGACAGTTGCCGTCGGGTGGCAAATAGATGCGCACCACTTCTGGGCTCTTGTTGGCCACAACGTCCAGGAAGCCTGGATCCTGGTGCGAAAAGCCATTGTGATCCTGGCGCCAGACGAGACTGGTCAGCAGGAGGTTGAGGGATGAGACCTTGGTCCGCCACTCAACCTCGAGGCACTTTTCGATCCATTTGCAGTGCTGAGTGAAACAACGTCAGCCATGTCCCGTGTAGGAGGGGACAAGGGCATCTTCTTCTTGTACCTGATTGACCATGGAGTCAATAACGTGGATGAAAGGCTCATAGCTGTTGAGCAAGCCATGGCGGCCCGTCAAAACATATCCTTCAAGCCAGCCTTCCACCGTGTGTTCTGAGAGCATTTCCATGACGCGTCCCTGCGTGGCAAGGTTGCCCCCATCGGCATCCTCTTCAAAGTACTCTCCCATCCAAACCTTCTTGCCAGCGTCATAGACGCCCGCGAGCTTGTTGGACTCTGTTTCATCGGGCCCAAAGAGGCGAAAGTTGGTCGGGTTTTCTTTCATAATGTCGCGCAGCAAGAGGGCCATGTTCTTCATGCTGCCGCTCCTGAGCGTTGCCGGCCGGTCCATCTTGATGGCGTAGTCTCGGAAATCAGGCATTCGCAACTGCTTGCGAACCAGGCCGCCATTGGTGACGGGGTTGGCGCTCATGCGACGGTTGCCTGTGGGACAGAGAGCAAGGACGGATTGGATTGGTCTTCCGTCCTGGTCAAAGAGACGCTCAGGCTCGTAGCTACGCATCCAGCTCTCGAGGAGCTTGAGGTGGGCTGGATTAGAAGCCGGGTCTGTAATGGGGACCTGGTGAGAGCGCCAGAAGCCGGCCAACCAATGGTTGTCAATCTTGCGCGGCGCCGTCCAGCCCTTTGGCGTGCGCAAAACAATCATGGGCCAGTGTGGGCGGCAAGGTTTGTCCTGGCCATTGCTCTGGCGGGCCTGCTTCTGAAATTGGCGAATTGCATCACAACAGTGCTCAAGGGTGGCCGCCATGGCCTGGTGCATGGTGTCTGGGTCGTCGCCCTCGACAAAGTAGGGATCCCATCCGTAGCCGAGCATGAGAGAACGAAGCTCGTGGTGGGGGAGACGCGCCAGCACGGTTGGGTTGTTGATTTTGTAGCCATTGAGATGCAGAATTGGCAGCACGGCGCCGTCCTGACGAGGGTTGAGGAACTTGTTGCCGTGCCAAGCTGTTGCCAATGGCCCCGTCTCGGCTTCACCATCGCCAACCATGGTCAGGGCAATCAGGTCTGCATGGTCAAAGACGGCGCCAAAGGCGTGCGAGAGCGAGTAGCCGAGCTCGCCGCCCTCGTGCATGGACCCTGGCGTCTCGGGCGTGGCGTGCGAGCCGACGCCGCCCGGAAAAGAAAAATACTTGAAGAAGCGCTGCATGCCATCGAGGTCCTGCGACTTGTCGGGATAGACTTGAGAGTAGACGCCCTCGAGATAGGACTGCGACAGCACCGCTGGAGCGCCATGGCCTGGGCCAGAGATGAAAATGGCATTAATATCGTGCTTGTTGATGATGCGGTTCATGTGCATGTAAGCAAAGATCTGGCCGGGAGCTGAACCGAAATGGCCCAGCAGCCTTAGCTTGAGATGCTCTTTGCGCAATGGCTCTCGCAGCAGCGGATTCTCGCGCAGATAAATCATGCCCACGGCCAGGTAGCAACTGGCCTGGAAGTAGTCTTTGTAGAGCTTGACGTCGTCCTCGGACAGCGGGCTGCCCTGGACCGTAGACCGAGCTGGGCCAAAAGGCCGGATTGACGCTTCCTCCTGTGCCATGGCGACAATGCCTTGTCTCTCGAGTCCTTGTGTCGTCTTGACATCAAGTCATGTAGCAATTTCCCATGCCATGGCAGGGCTGTTGCTTTCTCCTCGCTGCGTCGGTAATACGTCACGCTGCGGATGGCCCGGATTCGATCCGAGCAAGCCATGCTTGTTCTAGTTGCTTGGGCCGTGCTAGAGCTCATGTCGGTCGAGGATATTTTTTCCGCCCTTGGACAAGGAGCAGCGAGCCTCTAGCAACAAGAGAGTGCCTCTAGCAAGGAGAGGGGCCTAGCAACAGGCAGATGTGTCTTAGTCAGCTTCAACGACGACCGCTGCCACTACCAACAAGGGCACAACAGGCAGACACTGGCTTCTTCTTCTCTTCTGTTCTTTTCAAGCATCTCTTGACAACGTCTTCAAGACTTGTTCTATTCCCGCCTTGGATCCTGTCAAGAACCCACTTCCTCCGCAACCCGTTTCTCCTGTCCACCCACATTGGTTCTGCGTTATGGAGGCCACTCCCCCAACGCTGTCTCCCGAGGCCATTCAACTAGCCAGCAGGTTGTACGACGCAGCCAGAATGGGCGACAAGGACGCCCTGCAGCAAGCCCTGTCTGCTGGCCTCCCAGCCAACATGACCAATGAAAAGGGCGATACTCTGGTTCGGACACGCTGCATCAAAACTCCCTGAGCCTGTCTGCTCGGATCTGTAAAAAGCTCACACCCACGTTGCTTAGCTCATGCTGGCCGCCTATCATGGCCATGCAGACGTCGTCAAGCTGCTCATCCAGCACGGCGCAGACACAAACCGACTCAATGATAGGGGTCAGAGCCCGCTTGCTGGGGCCGTCTTCAAGAAGGAAGACGCTGTCATCGAGGTGAGTTGTCGTCGTGGGGCACCTCAAGCTCCACGATTCAATCTTTGAATTCTCGCTGGTACTCATGTGGTGGCAGGCATTGCTCGAGGGCGGCGCCGATCCCGATTACGGGTCTCCAAGTGCCATGCAGTGCGTAGAAATGTTCAAGCAGGAGCAAAGTTGGAAGGCAAGCTTCGAAACAGCATCAGGGCGAGGCAAGGCCAAACCCGAGAGCCCAATCTAGTATTATCCAATAAACAGCTTTCCCATCCCACGGCATATGCTCTTTTTTGTCACCAGAACAAATACCTCGGACCGTGTGCATGGTCTGTGCTGCACCTCACAATCAAAGAAGTGCTCCTTTCTCTCAAAGACGAGATGGAGGCAGGCTTTCATCTTTAGGGCCTGTTAATTGGCTCAGGTGCAAACACAGAAATCGAGCCAAGCGATGGTAGCCTGTAAATACGTTTCTTTGCATCTGCTTCGTTTCCAGATATTGTTCGGTTTGAATACAATCTAATACCTCGCCTCTTGTTCAGAGTCTGTCATGTTTGGCTTCTTTTTCGCTTCTTCCTGTTGGCCTTCAGTGTTATTTTTGGACTACGAACAGCCTGTGAACGCTTTTCATACATGTGGCCAGATAACTCTGCGCCAGTTGTCTATATAATTGTGCTCATCCCACCACGGAAGCATCTTCATTTTCTCAACTCCCAACCCAACCATCAATCCCGACAAAACCAAATTCATCACTACCACCTACGATATATACATCACCTTACATCATTATTCTACCGCCTACACATTTTCAACATGCCTGCACAAGTTTTTGGCAAGAAATTGGACATTGAGGCCAACCTCAAGGAGCTCAATGACCAACAGCAACGCCCTACCATTTGCCAGCGACGCCTCGAGAGGATGCGAAAGGTGGCTATGGAGAACATTGCGCATTACGATGCCAATTTCGCTGACGAGATTGCTGCCCAAAAGGCTGCTCGTCTAGCTCAAGAGGCTTCCAATGAAGTGCAGTGGAGGAAGTTGGATGTTGAAGCCAATCTTCGAGAGCTCGAGGCTCAGAAGAAGCGTCCCACCATTGCCCAGCGACGTGCCGTCAAGCTGCAGCGAGAGGCTGCCCAAGAGCTGGGATGGATCGCTCCCCAGGAAAACCAAGCCAATGAGGCCAGCAAGAGTAAGTCGGATTAAGTCAAGGCATCACGCTGTTGATACCAGACGGTCTTGCGCTGACTCAACTTGAAACCGAAGCAGTTTGTCGCCATGAGATAAGACCGACAAATGCTGTGAGCCTGATTCCCGGCCTCGAAGCTGTCATTTCTACGGGCAACCTTGACCGTCCATTTTGGTTCAAGTTCGACCGCCTTCATAGCGGTCGGTATAATCGCCTGTACCACCTGAATCCACTTGTTTGTCTTCTAGATAGGGAGCTCCCTGGCCGATTCAACTACACGGACAATTCTTTTCAACTAGGCCGCAGCATCAATGACCTGATAGGACTTGTCAGGGTCCATTGTCGCAGCGGTCGCAGCGAATGGTTGACTAGTATGCGTCTCGCGGCCATCCTGGAGATTATTCTGGAAGATTCGAGTCTTGAAGGGCCTCTTCCTCGCAATCCTCTTGGTATTGTGTGGGAATACTCTGCTCTCGAGTATAGACTCATGCATCTTGAGTCCCAGTTGAGGTTACTAGCTAATGGCTTGGGCTATGCGAGATTAGAGACATCGTTTTCACAGAAAGTAGTAGGTAGTTGGGAAAAATAATAGGACCACTTTTAATACAGTCACTATATGAAAAAATTGCTTTGATTCTAAGATTAAAAAAATACTAAACGTGAAGAAGGCTTGGATCGGAAAGAAGCTTTCCAAGACTTATTTTGTTCGTAGTTGGTGACGCGAGCCTATCACCAAAGCGAGACAGACAATGGAGCTTCAAGGGCGTAAGATGTCGACGTGAATGAAATTTTTTTAGTAAGCATGTTCATAGAAGAAGCACATTCAGCGAGCAAAGAAAATGAACCATTAAGGATGTCTTCACATCTTTGGATTGATTCTAATGTGAGAAAGATGTTGCTTCTTCATGTCGTTCATGGTGGGGCAAAGCCATTTGCTTCTTGTTTCTTGACTGGCCAAAGCTGTTCGGCCCGTGCGACGGGTACCAGCAGAAAGCAATTACCTAATCAAGCTGTGTACGTACCTGGCCAAGTCGCAATTTTCCTCGGCGTGAGTGAGGAAGCTTTAAACAGAGACCGACTGACAACGCGTACACACCATATTCGACTGAAAAGCTCAACTAGCCTTTGCCTTGGACCAAAATATAGGCCAGCTCTTGGTTCTGCTGGGCGACGCGTCGCGGTGCCATCCGCCACCATGTCATTTGGAGGCCAAACACCCACCATTATCGTCCTTAAAGAAGGTAAGCAGGCCGCGACTCTTGCTACCAAGACTAGCTCCTCGCCCTCGCATCATCCGGCTGACAGCTCAATTTGTCCAGGAACCGACACTTCGCAGGGCAAGGGACAAATAATTTTAAATATCAATGCCTGCGTGGCGGTGCAAAACACCATCAAGCCCACTCTGGGCCCGTATGGCGGCGACCTGCTCATGGTGGACGAGAACGGACGGCAGACAATCACCAATGATGGCGCCACTGTGATGAAGGTGCGACAGCTCTCTGTTTACATTTTGGTCACTGTTACGCGCCTCTCTCTAATGCCCTACAGCTCCTCGATATCGTTCACCCGGCGGCGCGTATTCTTGTTGACATTGCTCGATCGCAAGACGCCGAGGTGGGCGACGGCACCACCTCGGTCGTCGTTCTCGCTGGAGAGATTCTCAAAGAGGTCAAGGAACACGTTGAGCAAGGTGTCAGCTCGCAGGTCATGATTAAAGGTCTCCGAAAAGCCTGTCAGATGGCTGTAAACAAGATCAAGGAAATAGCCATCAGTACAGACGAGGGCAATCGTCGCGAGACGCTCTCCAAGCTTGCAGCCACCGCTATGACGAGCAAGCTTATCAAGCGCAACACGGATTTCTTCACAAAAAGTACGTGTACACGGGGTGGCGCACGGTCCAGGGCCTTGGGAGAACTGACATGCGAACATCTACAGTGGTGGTTGATGCTGTGTTATCCCTGGACCAGAACGATCTCAATGAAAAGCTTATTGGCGTCAAGAAGATTCCAGGGGGTTCTTTGACTGACTCACTTTTTGTCAATGGGGTTGCCTTCAAAAAGACTTTTTCATATGCTGGCTTCGAGCAACAACCAAAGTCGTTTGTGAAGCCCAAGATTGTATGTCTCAACGTTGAGCTCGAGCTCAAAGCCGAAAAAGACAACGCCGAGGTCCGTGTTGAGCAGGTCTCCGAGTATCAGGCTATTGTCGATGCCGAGTGGAAGATTATCTACAATAAGCTGGAGGCTATATCCAAGACGGGCGCCAAGGTGGTGCTGAGCAAGCTTCCCATTGGAGATTTGGCGACACAGTACTTTGCCGACCGCGACATCTTTTGCGCCGGACGTGTCACGTCTGAGGACTTGGAGCGCGTTGTCCAAGCCACAGGGGCTACCATTCAGTCAACCTGCTCGGATATTCTAGCTCAACATCTTGGGACTTGTGGTCGCTTTGAGGAGCGGCAAATTGGTGGCGAACGTTTCAACTTTTTCGAGGAGTGCCCCGAAGCCAAGTCGTGCACTCTGGTGCTACGCGGAGGTGCTGAACAGTTTATTGCAGAGGTGGAGCGGTCGCTGCATGATGCCATTATGATTGTAAAGCGCGCCATTAAAAACCAGCTAATTGTTGGTGGTGGCGGTGCTGTTGAGATGGAACTTTCGGCCTATCTACATGGCTTTGCGGATAAGAAGATACCCCACAAACAACAGACCATTATCAAGTCTTTTGCCAGGGCGCTCGAGGTGATACCTCGGCAGCTTTGCGACAATGCTGGATTTGACTCTACTGAGATTCTCAATAAACTGCGTGTGGAACACCGCATGGGCAGGACTTGGTCGGGCGTCGACTTCAACCAGGAAGGGGTGGCTGATATGATGGACCGCTTCGTCTGGGAACCGGCGCTCATCAAGATTAATGCTATCCAAGCTGCAACCGAGGCCAGCTGTCTCATTCTCGGGGTCGACGAGACAATCCGCAACGAGGAGAGCGCGAAGCCCCAGGCACCAGGTCAGCTGCCTCCAGGTGCAGCTCAGCGAGCGCTTAGGGGCAGGGGTCGAGGTATGCCACGTAGGTAGAGGAGCATGAGCGGCATGGCATCAGAGGGACAGATGAGGGCTGGAGATGAGGGTCAAGGGGCGACAAGCGGCTTGCGAGGGAGCTTTGTCGGTAGATGCTGATGAAGATGTGAGGGAAAACAAGAGGCCCGTATTTGCGGGGATGAAGTAAAGAATGGCTCACGAAGGTTGGGACTTGGTAGCAGGGATACTGGAGGAAATTAACAAGTGTGATGATGACGGTGCGCCATTTGGATTGAGTCAAGTAGAATGGGAAGGTAGGGTGTATGAGAATCTATTCGAGGCCCGTTATGGCGCCATGATGGGAGCCGGCAGCGTCATCGTCATCGTCATCATGATGATCAATGAGCATGTCGAGGTCTCGGTCTACAGCAGCGTCGTCGGCATCGGCAGAGGCTGACACCCCCAGCAGGGCCTGGAGGTCTGCATGGGGAGAGTAGTGGTCGAATGGATCGTCGGCAGGTGTGGGGTGATGGGGCGAAGGGCCGGGGTGAGTCATGATTTGCGGATCAATGGGCGGAGGGCGAAAGTGGGGTGGCGAGGAGACGGCGTGGTGATGGAGCATGAGGTGGGCATGGGGCGAGAGGTGCGGCTCGGAAGAAGGGGGCTGCGGAGGCGCATGCAAGGGGGCGTGGGCGTCGTTGAGGCGCATTGTGTGAGGCGGATGGACCGAGAGGTCGCTCAGGTTGGCGTAGACGGGGGCGGGCATCAAGAAGTCGTGGGCATGGGTAGGCTTTAGGGAATGTTTAATGGCATCAAGGCCAAGAGGGCGGTCGAGGGGCAGCGGAGGCGAGGCGGACTCGGGGGCGGCTGGTGCGGGCAGGCGTCTTGCGGCGGCAGCGCTGGGCGTCTTGGGCGACTCGTGGCAGTCGGCACAGGTGCGGATGACGTCGCTGACCGTCTCCTTGATGCGGCTCCAGTGGTACTTTTCGGCAATGGAGGCCGTTGTCTTGTTGATGCCGCCGTGGTGCTGGGCGTGGACGCGGCGGGCCACGTCCCACTGCAGGGCGGGATCCGACACCACCTCCTTGTCCTTGAGCATCAGCTTGTCGCCGTCGACCAGCTTGTAGTGCATGGCGGCGCTGCGCAGACGGCTCTTTTCGGCACGGCCGGCGCCGCTGGGATAGCGGGCGTACTTGAGGTAGTATCGGATCTTGTCGAAGCGCTCCTCGCCCACGCCGTCGTCGTCGTGGCTGGCGCCGTCGTCCAGACTCAGCTCGCGGCCGTAGATGATGGCATCAATCAGGCGGTCCGGATGGCTGCGCAGGTTGCCGCAGCCGCGGATGCGTCCAATGCGGCGGAAGCCCAGCGCGTCCCAGATGCGGCACGAGGCAACATTGGTCTCGTAGACAAGGTTGAAGACGCTGTACGTGTAGCCCAGGCGCGGCGTCCAGTCCAGGTAGGCCTCGCCCATGAGCCGGCCCACGCCGCGGTTGCGCGATCCATCCGTCACCAGGAAGCTGCCGTTGCACACGTGGCTGCTGCGCCCCGGGTAGTTGGCCTTGATGAAGAAGCTGCCCAGACACTCGCGCGCCCAGTCGGCTTGGCCGCCCACGCTGCCGCCCACGCTGCCGCCCACGTCGCCGCCCACGTCGCCCAGCAGCATCACGGCCCCAAAGGCCTGGAACCAGTATTCGCCAAACGCCTCGGCCTGCATCGGCTCCAGCATGGGATACGTGTCGCCGCCCTCAATCTCGCGGTTGAGCTGGTCGCACAGATACGCCACCAGCGACCCAGGCACCTGCTGCCGCGATGCAAACGGAACAATCGTCGCCACCGTCTGCCGGTCCCTCAGCGTCACCCGCCGCGGCACAATGTCAGGAGGCAGCCCGGGGCTGTCGGGGTCGGGAAACGGCGCCCGCCCCGAGACTCGGCGCATGGTGGGGCCGGCTGGGTCCTCCATCACGGCGGCCACCATTTGCCGCGGCTTGGTGCACAGCGAGCAAGGCACCAGACAGCTATGCTGAAATCTTCTCTGCGCCGCCCGAGGGGTGAGAGAAACTGCGCAGGCCTTTGCGTCTCCATGCCTCTCGACAGGGTTGTCTCTTCCGCGCGTTGATCCGTTCCGGAGGAGGGGGGGGGGGGCGCCGGCCTTTTTTGGGCAAGACGTTTTGGCTTTTGGGCCCCTCCAGGCCAAGGGCCCAAAGTAAAATCAACGACGCGAAAAGAAAAAAAAATTAATAAACACCTAATTAAAAAAAAAAAAAAAGAGAGTGAGAGAGAGAGAAAAGGACAGACGCAAAGCCTCAATAAATAAACAACTAATTAAAAAAAGAAAGAGAGAGAGAGAGCGAGGGGGAGAGAGAGAGCGAGGGAGAGAGAGAGAGAGCGAGGGAGAGAGAGAAAAAAGGAGACAACGCAAAGCCTCTTCAAGCCGTCAATTACCATCTACATCAACCCCCGCGTCCTAGTATCTACCATGCTCCTTGCGCAGCCAAGGTCGACTCACGCTTTCGGCACATTCCGTCGCACTAACCCTATGGACGCCTTGCGCAATATCGCCACCATCTCTTCGTCGTTCACATCGAGCATTTCGTCATCGTACCGCTTCCGAAGCAGCTCGTGCTCGTCCTCTTCCTCGCCTTCCCCCTTGCTGGGCATCATTGCCATGGCTTCCTTCTTCTTCCTAAGCGCCGCCAAAACTTCCTTCTTCATGTGTCGACGCAGCGATTCCGGCGTGTTCCATGGCACACTACCTTGTACAGCCTCGCGTAGCCTCTGGTCCCTGCCTCTTTGGCCTGCCCTGCCAAGTACCCCGGCTATTACGCCCACAGATCGCAAACTAAGCCACCTCATCAGCCTTCCATTGCCACATCTACCTTGCAATATGTCACCCCTCACCTGTCGTCGTTGGCAGGTATCGTATATGTGACCCATGATGGTTCCGCATTGGTGTCGATAATACCAATCGTCGGGATGCCCTTGGTAGCACACTCTTGCAGCAAGACATAGTTCTCCAAAGGATTAAGACAAACCACTAGGTCTGGTAGCAGCGGCCTCGCACTGCTCTTGTATGTATCAAATCCCTTGATCTCGTGGTCCATATGGTTGATTACTTTGGTGTCCTTGAACTGGAGTATAACATCTCGATTTGTGATGCCACCAGGCATCCACTTGGTAAACAAATGACAGCCTCCTGATAGCTCAGACGCCATGGTAACAATTTCCATCTGGCCCTTGCGTGTTCCAGAAAATAGAATGATGCCCCCATTGTACGAGACTCCCTCAACCAGGCGCGCCGCCCGTCGCAAGTGAGCTGCCGTGGTTTCTAGCGAGATGATGTGAATCCCTTGACGCGCACCATAAATATATCGTGAATTTGCAGGGTTCCAAATAGATGTGCAGTGGCCCAAGTGCGTCTGCGCTGCCATCAGCATCTCAAGTGTCACGTCCTCGGGTCCCGGCGGGTTGGCGATGAGCTCCCCAGGCACATATCGCTTCTCAACCTTGGATCCTAACGCGTGCGTCTGCTTGCGAAATCTCCGAAATTCATTGTATTGCTGCGCAGGCGAAAGTATCTTGTCTCCGAATTGGTGTGGTTTCGTCCACGCGTCACCCTGCCGTTTCACGACCGAGTCTGCTCTGAGAGTTAATATGCTTTCTGCAGCCTCTCGCTGTTTCCTCTTCAACGAGAACAATGGCTTAAAGACCACTTTCGATGCCATGTCATTTTGATCATGTTGTTCAGAATTTGCTGCATCCTTGTGTTGAGTCGAGAGCGTGCGCACACCGTGCCAAGGTCTCGCCAACACTATAACGCGGTGACCTGCAGAGACATAAGCTGCAAGTCTATGAGAAAAAGTCTGGAAACGAGGCTTACCTTGCCCCAATGCCAGGCTACATTTATGCATGGCCAGTTCTACTGTCTGCGTCGCGATGGCCATAACTGACATGGCAAAATCTTTAGACTTCAAATAAGCTGCATGTATTGTCGGTTCGGTAAGACTTATTTTCCGTTCTTCCGACAAGCAAGTATACGAATACGATATAGTCGCGATAATAGTATTACCACCACTCCCACTACCACCCACCGCCACTACTACTAATACTACTACTACTACTACTACTACTACTAATTATATATATATAATAT
>NJET01000237.1:5965-21260 GCA_002591415.1 Ophiocordyceps australis | reverse complement strand
TACGTGCCGCTTATTATATATTTATACTTAAGCTAATTTACCTCGAAATTCGTAAAAAAATAGCTTCTTAAGCCCTTAAGCATCTTACGTAGTAGTATAAGTAAGTCTAGCTATAAAAAGGGTTATTTAAAGCACTAGCTAGCCGATATAATACTTATTAGCTATATGCCTTTAAATCTAGCTATAGGCTGCCCTACTAGTATAATATTTATCGTTATCTTCGCTCCCGAGAGCCCTTCTAGCTTACTAATTTCGATGCTTTTTAGCATTACGATCGCGATACGGGGCCTTACGCGGCACCCTTCGAGCTACGTATTATACGTAGTAAAGGGAGACCTAAGGGGTCCTTAAACGTTAAACGAGGCACGAGACGAAATCGGTCGGAATTCGAGATAGCTAAAGAAATTAAACGATAAGAATCGCGAAGGCCGCCGCTATCTACTACGCTAGCTACTCTTTAATACCTTAAAAAGCACGGTAACGCGTATAAAGCTAGTATAGAAATACCTCGCGCCTATTAACGAGCGCAAGCTACTTCGCTAATCGACGTAATTAGCGACGAGGCCTTAAGCGACGAGGCCTTAATTAGCGACGAGGCCTTAATTAGCGACGAGGCCTTAATTAGCGATAACGATAACGATAATACCGTAAATCGTATACGCGAGGCTTTAGTGCTATTATAAATTATCGTAGCAACGAGTAATAATAATTACTAGGACGAAATAGAGGTAGAAAATAAAGAAGAAGAACGATTACTATAAGAAATAGCTACTAAGGGCGTCCTTAACGATAGATTCGAGCCTAACGAGCTTACCTAAGTAGTATTAATTAAATAAGCCTAATTAGGAAGTATAAATACACTACGTTTATTATAAATTTAAAGGATTTAAGCTATTTAAAAATAATCGTGTATTATAATAGCTTTAATTAAAAAATTTAGTACTAGTAATTTAGGTAGAGTACCGATACATAGAAAATTAAGGCGCATATACCTCCCCGCAAATAAGCCACATTTAGGTGGCCGAATAGTCATATTGGGTGGCCGGATAAACGAGGCCTATTTTTAAACCCCGAGGGAAGGCGTAGGGAATGTGAATGGATGGCACGGTCGTGTTGGCAAAGTTTTCTTGGTCTTGTGAGCAAGCAGAGGCGATGGGTGAGGTTTTTCTAACGGCGAATGCATTTTTTGAACCTGGGGCGGCAAGTTTGTAGTAGCAAAGGTTGGGTAGATTGTTAGGGCCTCAGACTCGAGGCTAGGTTTATCGAGAGCAAGCCTAGCAGTTTTAATCACGGCGACTAGGAATATGCTGTAGTTGATGTGAAGCAAGAAAAGATGGCATAATAGCAGGAAGTGATTTTACGGAAATCGACCTTGACGAATGGTGAGTTTTAGTTGCTGGACATTGCTACAATAGGCCTGGGTCTACACACCAGCGTGGTGGGTACGGCGACGGCTAGCATTTAAATAGGCGCTAGGGTGGGCAAAAGCGACGTCATTACAAATGGTAACAAGTCTTTTCCCCTGCGCTGTGACTCACCGTGGTTGCTATTATTTCCCTGTAGGGTGGTGACCTGGAGCAAGACCTTTTTTTTCTTTTTTTTTTTTTTTCCTTGATGCCCTCTCAAATCTTTGATCCCAACAATCGACGTTTATGAGATTGTGCCTTGAGGGTGGGATGATTGCTTGCACTGCATCTCCAGCGTTGGCATGAAAACATTGCAACCTTGTTTTTTTTTTTTCTGACACATTGCTGCGACGCATTACGCCAAAGAAGGGTGGGCGGCGAAAAAGGCGTGAGGACTGGCTGGAGCAAGGTGCGGTGTATTTGGGCAGGTGTCTTGGTGGGCTTGGGCTGGAGAGGAGGGGAGAGGAGAGGG
The DNA here is from genome assembly GCA_002591415.1 of Ophiocordyceps australis. NCBI lineage: Eukaryota > Fungi > Ascomycota > Sordariomycetes > Hypocreales > Ophiocordycipitaceae > Ophiocordyceps > Ophiocordyceps australis. Next base: position 19,382 of record NJET01000237.1, on the reverse strand, counting down.
AGAGAAGAGTTTGAAGAGGGATGGAAGAGGAGGGCGGGAGAGGGGGGGTGGGTGAGGGCGAGGAGGAGGAGGAGCAGCAGCAGCAGCAGCAACAGAGGACGAGTGGCCTGAATGAAGAGCAGCAACAGCAACAGCAACAGAGTACGAGTGGCCTGAGCGAAGAGCAGCAGCAACAGCAAAGCATGACTGGGCTGAGCGAAGAGGATGCACTTAAGAACCTGACTGGCAGCGTCAGAGACCAAAATGACTTGGAGCGAGACATTACGCTACAGGCAAATGCGGCTCTGGTCGAGGCCGAGGACAAAAAGGACACGAACCGAATAGACAAGCTGGACGCGGCCCGCCAGCGGCTGCAGCTGCAGTTGGACAAGGAGAAGAAGCAGCTGGAGCGAGTAGCTGGGAACCCATATCAGTCGCGCAAAGTGCAAAAAGAAATAGCCAGGCTCGACGAGGAAGTTGAGCGGGTCAAGAGCGACATTGCGGATTTCCAGGCGCGCATCACCAAGCGGCACCAAGAGAATCCGCTCGAGAGCACCGACCAGGCCAAGTCGAAGCGCCTTGCTGGCGAGAGCCATCGCGACTACCTGATTCGCACGGGCAAGATTACTCCGTTTGCCAAGATTGGCGGCGCCAGGCCCCAGGATCTTCAGGGCTCCTTGGCCGATAGTCTTCTCGATGCCGAAGATGAGGCTGCGGCCAACGAGTATCAGCAAGAGACGTCGGGACCAACATCACATCAATCCCTGCGTCGGCCGGGGTTTGCCGACGAGATTGAAACGCCAAAGGATGGAGCACCCGCCGACACAGCTCGGGTTCCGGCTACGGCGGCCCAAGCCGAGTTTTCTTTGCGGCCACGCAAGAAGCGCCGAGTAGAGCAGCAGCGACAACGGAGCCCTTCGGCCGACTTTGAGCCGGAGCAAACATCAGCCGAGTCAGACGCTGGCCCTTTGGTGTGGCAGCAGGGCACCGATGAGGACTTGGTGCGCGAGCAGCGACGCAAGACAAAGTCCAAGGACAAGGCTCGGCAGCAGGAAGAGGTGGACCTCAGCTCCATTGACGACGGCAACGAAGCCTTTTACAAGAAGAGACTCGAGGACTGGGTGACGAGGAGAAGCCGTGCCAGACGGGCTCGCAGACAGGCGGCCGAGTCTGGCGCAGCAGTAGCGGAGAGCGATGGCGAAGAAGAGGAGTGGTTCAAGCCGTCGCCCGACTATGCCGACCACTACATTGACCATGGCCTCAAGCTTCCCGGCGACATCCATCCCTCGCTCTTTGGATACCAAAAGACGGGAGTGCAGTGGCTGGCGGAGCTGTACAAGCAGGGCGTGGGCGGCATCGTTGGAGACGAAATGGGCCTGGGGAAGACGGTGCAGCTGATTGCCTTTATCGCCGCCCTCCACTGCAGTGCAAAGCTGAAGCGGCCCGTCATCGTGGTGGCTCCAGCAACGCTGCTGCGGCAATGGGTCAGCGAGTTCCACCGCTGGTGGCCTCCCCTCCGAGTGGCCATTCTTCACTCGTCGGGCAGCGGCATGATGAATGCGCGGGCCCAAGACGAGGACGACGTTGACACGACGCACGGCCCCGTGGCCAAGAAGTCGCTGGCTGCAGCGCGCAAGATTGTCAAGGGCGTGGTGGAAAAGGGGCATGTCCTGGTGACGACGTATACAGGCCTGCAAACATATGCCGACGAGCTGCTGCCGGTGGCGTGGGAGTACGCCGTCTTGGACGAGGGCCACAAGATCCGCAACCCAAATGCCGAAATGACGGTGACGTGCAAGGAGCTGAATACGCCCAACCGCATCATCCTGTCGGGCACGCCGGTGCAGAACAATCTGACGGAGCTGTGGTCTCTCTTTGACTTTATCTACCCCATGCGCCTCGGCACCCTCGTCAACTTTCGCGCGCAGTTTGAGATTCCCATTCGGCAGGGCGGATACGCCAATGCGTCCAATCTGCAGGTCATGACGGCGGAAAAGTGCGCCGAGGCCCTCAAAGAAACCATTGGCGACTACCTGCTGCAGCGGCTCAAGGTGGACGTGGCGGCCGACTTGCCCGCCAAGACGGAGCAGGTGCTCTTTTGCAAGCTGACCGAGAGTCAGCGCGAGGCATACGAAACCTTTCTCAGCTCGGACGAGGTGTCTGCCATTCTCAGCCGGCGGCGACAGTCTCTGTACGGCATCGACATTCTGCGCAAGATTTGCAACCATCCCGACCTGCTCGACAAGAGCCTGGCGCGCAAGGCGGGCTACAACTTTGGCCACGCCCGTCTCTCAGCCAAGCTGCAGCTGACGCGCGACCTGGTGGAAAAAGTCATGATTCCAAACGGCCACAAGACGCTCCTCTTTTCCCAGGGCAAGCTGATGCTCAACATTATTGAAAAGAGCATGCGCGAGCAGGGCATTTCCTACCTGCGCATGGACGGCGAGACGCCCGTCGACCAGCGCCAGCCCATGATTGACCGCTTCAACACGGATCCCTCCATTCACGTCTTCCTCATGACGACGCGCACCGGCGGCCTGGGCACCAATCTGACGGGCGCCGACCGCATCATCATTTTTGACCCCGACTGGAATCCGTCGACGGACCTGCAGGCGCGGGAGCGCGCGTGGCGCCTGGGCCAGAACAAGCCCGTCAAGATTTACCGCCTCATGACGGAGGGCACGATTGAGGAAAAGATTTACCACCGGCAAATCTTTAAGCAATTCATGACCAACAAGGTGCTCAAGGACCCCAAGCAGCGCAGCTCGTACGACTTGTCCGATCTCTACGACTTGTTTAGCTACAGCCGCGGCGACGAGGCGGCCCACGCGCGCAGCGACGTCTTCAAGGGCGCCCAGGTCAGTCCCGCCGCCGCCGACCTGCCGGACCAGGAAGCCGCGTCGGTGCAGCACATCAAGACGGTTGCCGCCGTTGAGGCGTATCCTCCGGGCCAAGACGACGCAGCGCACGACGAGCGCCGCATGCTGCAGGGCATCTTTGCGCGCTCGGTAAAGAGCGCCTATGACCATGAGCAAATCGTTGGCGGCGGCCAGACGACGCCCAGCAAGTTGGCAGCCGACGTGGCTGTCCTGCGCCACGAGGCAGACGAGATGGGCAGGCTGGCGGCTGCGCATCTGAGCCGCGCGGCAGAGGATGCGCGCCGGGTGCCCATTGGTACGGTGACGTGGACGGGCGAGGTGGGCGAGGCGGGGCGGCCGGGGCGGGCAAGACGCCGTGCAAGGGGGCCGGGGTCGGCAGCCGTCTTGAGCAATTTGGCCGAGAGGCAGGGCTTGCGCGGGAGCGGGGGCGCGCAGACGCAGACAAGAGACTATGGGGCTCTCATCAAGGCCTTTGTGGCGCGCCATGGTGGGCAGGTGCCGAGTAAGATGCTCGTGGACCATTTTAATCCGCTGTGTCCAGGGAAGAAGCAGAGCGACGAGTTTAAAATGGCCCTCGACAGGATTGCGGTGCTCAAGAGAGGGGGTGCTGCGGGAAGGGGCATGTGGTCGCTCAAGCCGGGCGTCAATTAGGGCGGACGATGCTGCCTTTTTTCTATGTTGCTTCATTTTGTGAGCGTGGAGTTTTGTCTTTTTCGGCATCAAGATTATAGACCAAGATACCAGCAGTCCGATTCACACACAAGTCAAGGTGCAAATGTGACGAGGAGTACGACTCTTTCATGGGGTCCTTGTTTAGGCGACTCATATCTATCTACTTGTGCAACGCCAGGTCCGTTTCCTCCCTAGACCAGCAGAGCACACTATAGAATGGGGACCAGGCGCAACGGCCGTTCCCCTCGTCATTGTAGAAACCAGACGGCACGCATTTTCCATGCACCGATACCTCTGCCCATTGACCAAATAGGTAAGCAAGCAGTAAGTAAGCTGCTCAGAGACGACGACCACGGCGACCGCCCTTTCTGCGCGTCGAGTCAGAGGGCGTGGGCGTCACGTCCTCGATGCGGCCAATCTTCATGCCGGCGCGGGCAAGAGCACGGAGGGCAGACTGGGCGCCAGGGCCGGGAGTCTTGGTGCCGTTGCCTGGGAACAAGCATCAGCAAGTGTCGACCGTCAAGAGTGATTGCGGGTTAAAGGGAGGTCAAAGACGCACCGCCAGTGGCGCGAATCTTGATGTGCAGGGCGTTGATGCCGAGTTCCTTGCATCGCGCAGCAACGTCCTGGGCGGCCAACATGGCGGCGTATGGGGAGGATTCGTCACGATCGGCCTTGACCTTCATGCCGCCAGTCACACGAGTAATAGTTTCACGACCACTGCAATAAAGTAAATTCCCTGTGGTCGAAGAGTTGCAATCAAGTCAAGAACCAACCTGAGATCGGTAACGTGGACAAAGGTATCGTTGAACGAGGCAAAGATGCGGGCGACGCCAAAGACGAGTTCGCCTATTAGTGGCAGCTGTTAGTGTGTGCATGGTCGAGCAATAGGTTTCACCCTGTCAATGACCTGGGGAGGGGATGGGTTCATACCATCGCGGACTGAGGGGCCCAAGGAGATGTTCTCCTTGGGAGCGGCGGCAACCTTTTTGGGAGGCATGGTGTGCTGGCGTCGTCTGGTAGATGGTGTGGAAAAAATCGAGTGCTAAAGGTGCAAATATGGCAATGCCCCATGGCGGTGTAGATGAGTGGGCGAGCTGAGGCGGTGTGGTGCGGCAGAACTGCTGGTAAACCTCAAAGTGTGGGTGGGCTTGGAAGCCCTGCCCTATGGATGCTGGGTTCCGGAAGAGGTACCTCCACTGCATGAAGATTGGGAACGAGGAAAAAAAAAAAAGTCTTTTCAACCACCAGTCTCCCCCATACCAACTCGTCGATACTAACCAACCTCGACCAGCAAACTCTGCCAAAATGGTGTCCACGTACGTTGCATCTCTCTCGGTTCTGGAGACGGCGTGTTGCGGTGCTTGAAATGTTTGCGCAGATTGTTCGTGGTCCTCTCGCTGGACGGCCCTGCTCGAAAGTGCCGTGCTGCCAGCTCGATCCCTCCCGGCCGGGCCTCCCTTTGCTGTCCAGGCCTGCAAAATCGGCGTGGCAGCTTAGAGATGGCGCCTGGGGTGTTGGAGATGAAGAATTTTTGCATTCTTCTCTCTTAAATTCATGTCGCAGCAATGAAGACGCAGTGGTGTTTAAAACTTGCCCTGCTGATTTTTCTGCTCGTGACTCTTTTCCTCTTGGGGTTCTCGTCCCCGAGGTCGTTGTCGGATGAGCAGTTTGCAGTTTAGCTCGAGCCTGTTGCTCGCAGCGTCTTGCGCGTCTCACCGATTAAATACATCTTCGAGTCAGCCAATGCGGAGAATGTCGCGCTTGAGCTGCACTTCTCGCCGCGGCGCTCTACTCCATACCCGTGGTATGGCGGACCCGTACTGATCTGATGAGCATATAGTACCGTTCCCACCCATGACCAGGTCATGATTCCTGAGACGCTGCTCAAGAAGCGCAAGAGCCAGGAAAAGGCTCGCGCTGAGCGCATGGCCGACCTGCAAAAGAAGAAGAGTGTACGTATTGAGTCTTGCTTTTTGCGCGGTTTAAGTGATGCACACCATGTTATTCTCAACTAGACACTGTCAATGCTGTTGATCAAACATACCTTCTTTCGGGTCTGATTGCGCCGGATTACATCGTTTTTTTTAATGAGCTGCGTGTATGGGGGCGTGGCTGACTCTTGGATAGGCCAACAAGGAGAAGCGCAAGGTGATTTTCAAGCGTGCCGAAAAGTACGTCAAGGAGTACCGCGACATGGAGCGCGAAAAGATTCGCTTGGCTCGCGTGGCCAAGGAGAACGACTCTGCCTACATCCCCGCCGAGGCCAAGTTGATCTTTGTTGTTCGCATCAAGGGGCAAGTTGAATCTGTTGCACCCGCGTGTTCATGGCTCTGGCTAACCAGAACCCCAGTATCAACAAGATGCCCCCCAAGCCCCGCAAGACTCTCCAGCTGCTCCGCCTGCTCCAAATCAACAATGGTGTCTTTATCAAGTCCACAAAGGCCACCATGGAGATGCTCAAGCTTGTGGAGCCTTGGGTCGCTTACGGCTACCCCAACCTCAAGTCTATCAAGGAGCTCATTTACAAGCGTGGATATGGCAAGATTGACAAGCAGCGCATTGCCTTGACCGACAACGCCATTATTGAGGAGACCCTGGGCAAGTTTGGCATTGTTTGCATGGAGGACCTGATTCACGAAATCTTTACCGTTGGCCCCAACTTTAAGCAGGCCTCCAACTTTTTGTGGCCCTTTAAGCTCAGCAACCCGACTGGTGGCTTCCGCACTCGCAAGTTCAAGCACTTTATTGAAGGCGGTGATCTTGGCAACCGCGAAGAAGCCATCAATGGCCTCATTCGCCAGATGAATTAAAAATCTGCTCGAGCTAGTTTGTTGGGATTGGTAATTTGGGCTGCAACTGCATGGTCGCTTGGCGTTGGTATCACAAGGGCTACGGAAATTGAAACCTTGACTGGCAAAAGAGCTTCTGTTGCGTGAGTTTGCCAAAAAAACAAAACCAAAAAAAAAGTAAATTGCCACCCCGTCTAGGCTCTGTATCAAAGACGACAATGTTTGATATTGAATGCTTGGTACATGTGCTCGCAGTGCAATAGAGACAAAGTCTATATGAGGAGCTCGCCATGGCGGATGAACCTTGACAAGAGGAGAAGAGGAGTATAGTATATAACTTGAGGCCGGGGCATGTCCATGTCTAGCAGCGGGCTACATCTTGATGTCGAAGCTGGTGCCACAGCCGCAACTACTCGTGGCCAGGGGGTTATCAACAACCTTGAACTGGGAGCCAATAAGCTCTCTTGTAAAGTCGACCTTGCTGCCCTTGAGGAGGTCGAGCGAGGGTTCGTCGAGGATAATTTTGGGAGCGTTGGGTAGTATTGCAGGGGCGTCGTTGGCAGCATCATCGGCAGCATCATCAGCAAAGTATTGAAAGATGGAGTCGTCGGGCGAGACAATGGACGAGTTGGGATCGGGGGTATTTTGCGGAAGGGTAACGAGGCTCATTAAGTATTGGAAGCCGTGGCAGCCGCCGCTTTCGACTTGGATGCGAAGGGCGAGGTTTGGGTTGGAGTCTTTTTTCATGATTTCTGAGAGGCGCTGGAGGAGAAGTTAGTGGGGGTGGAGAATGAAGAGGGGAGAGTAGAGTGGTGGAAAGAAGAACGGTGATCATGGAGAGGGGTAGGATTTTGAATAGAGGCAGTACAAGGAGGAGGGAGAATCAAGCGGGGAGAGGCAAGATTTCGAAAAGAGGCAGTACAAGGAGGAGAAAAAAAAAAGAGGTTCCAGAGGGCCATCATACATGAGCTGCTCGAGGCGTGATTTCAAGCAAGAGTTGGTTTCCATCCTCGTCTGTTTGCGGATTCAAGACGCATCGCGTTGCGCGAAGCGACACCGACGAGGCAAAGTGTCTCTTGTAGCTAGGCGGCGCGGCGCATCGAGAGGGGATGCTTGTGCGGGCGAGCGGGCGCGGGGGGTGGGCGGCGGCGGCGGCGCGGGGGGCGAGAAAGTCGAGAGAGTGGAAGGGTAGAGGTGAGGAGGGGAGACGGCGGGCGAGGATGATGAAGGAGCGGGCGGCGGAGGGGGCGGCGCGGTGAGGAGAGGCCATGAGGGGAGGAGAGAGGTGTGGGTTTGAGGGTTTTGGAGATGTGGAATGTTGAAGTAAAATAGAGGCTGGTTTGAGAGTGAGGAGAAGTGGGTTTGAGGATTTTGGGTATATGGGATGTTGAAAGGCTGGCTGGAGTATCTTTCTCTGCTGGTAGGGATTGTTGAAGCGAGGCAGAGACTGGTTTGAAAATCTTGGCTATACGGGATTGTCGAAGCGAGGTAGAGGCTGCGTCGGGTTGCCTCGGGATACAGGGTCTTTTTCAAGGCGCCACCCGTCCGAGGTCGGTGCCGGATTCTGGCGCTTTTTTTTCTGCCAGTGGCAAGGAGCATTGGCAGCGAGCTTAGTGGTCAGCAGAGGGTTGGCCTTGTTGGCCTGGTTAGTACTAGTACTAGTAGTTTGGGCGGGCGAGTAGCCACAGAGCGCAGCCACAGCAGCCACACAATAAAAAGATGGAACAAAAGAAACTTCGGCTAAGCCCCAGGTTATGTGCCCCACTTCCCACCAAAAATCAGCAATCAGCAATTTTCAACTTTTCAGGATTTCACTACATCTCGTCGCTCGACAGCACTTGCCGCCGCCCCAACTGCACGCCACAGGCTGCCACGACCAACAGCAGCGAGTGACAGGCAAGACGAGGCCGACGCCAAGGGATACCAAGGCTCACAAAACAGCAATCATGTCTCGCTTCTTTCGTGGCGGCGACGACAGTTCGTCCGACTCGTCTACCGATGAGGAGGAGCTCTACTCTGGCGAGGAAGAGGGCCAGGATGTGGACCAGCAAAACTCGGACGACGACTCGGACAAGGGGTCCAAGGAAGATAGCGACGCCAGCTCAAGCGACGACGAGGGCGGTAATCGCCAGGGTGCGAGCAAGTTCTTAAAGGACATTGACTCGGAAAGCGAAGATAGCGATGAGGAGGTTCGCGCCAAGATTAAGAGCGCCAAGGACAAGCGCTTGGATGAGCTCGAGTCGTCAATCAAGCAGATTGAAAATGGGCAAAAAAATGGCGACTGGACCCTTATTTCTAACGGTATGTGCTTGAATGGTTCTTGGGACAGCGCCAGCTCTTTATTTGGTCAAGACTGACCTTTGAGCGATAGAGTACGACAAGCTCAACAAGCAAGTGGCCAAGCTGCCAGAGGGACGCAAGACGCCCAAGCAATACATTCGCATCGTTGCCGAGTTGGAAGACTTTATGAATGAGTCATTGGCGAAGCAAAAAGTGACGCCCAAAACCAAACAAATGAACGCGACACAAGCCAGGGCCCGCAACGCCGTCAAGCAAAAAATTAAAAAGACAAACAAGGAACACCAGGCCCAGATTGACGAGTATCGCAAGGACAAGGACGTCTACATGGAGTCGGATGAGGAGGAGGAGGAGGAAGTGCCGATTATCAAGCCCAAAAAAGCGCCCAAGTTTGAAATCGATGTCGTGACTGAAGATGCCGACGATGAAGGGTTTGCCACTGTCGGCAAGGGCGGTCGCACGCTGCAGTACACGCCCGAAAGCATCTTTAAGCACCTCCGGACCATTATGGAGACGCGTGGCAAGAAGAATACGGACCGCACGGAGCAAATCAAGGTGATGGAGAAGCTTGGCGAAATCGCCAACACGCCGTACCAAAAGATTCGCGTCTACCTCACCCTCGTTTCGGCGCGCTTTGACTTGGGCTCTGGCACGTCAAACGCCATGCCTCTGGATCACTGGAAGGCTGCGGAAAGGGAGCTGTCCTCTCTCCTTGAGATTCTCCGCACAAGCCAAGACTATGTGGTTGTTGAGAATGTGGAAGAGTGGGACGATGACGAGAAGCCACCGACGATGCAGCCTGGCGAAAAGTACATCAAGGTTGCAGGCAGCATTGTCTCCTTTATGGAAAGGCTCGACGACGAACTTGTTCGCTCTCTTCAGAATATCGACCCTCACACATCCGAGTACATTGAACGTTTGCAGGACGAAGGCGCGCTCTATAACATTATATTTCGCTGTTTGCTCTACTATGAGCGCTTGCAAAAGGAAGAGGCCCTCGAGATTGCCCAGGAGAGCATCAATCGCATTGTTGTTCGAAGATTGGAGCATGTCTACTTCAAGGTATGGGAAACCATTTTTTTGTCCACGCCAACCAAGCACTGTTTTGTCTAACACTGCACTAGCCTGCTCAGGTTGTCAAGACGTTTGAGGAGAATTCGTGGAAGGCGGTGGGAGACGACGTCGACTCGGCCATTACCCCGCGTCAACGTTCCCAGGACGCGGGCAGCCTGGTCAATGTCCTCTGCAACTACCTCTTTAGCCACGACGATGGTATCCGACGCGCGAGGGCCATGTTGTGCCAAGTTTACTTCTTGGCCCTCCATGGCGAGTACTACAAGGCTCGTGACATGATGCTCATGTCGCATCTGCAAGAGACGATTCCCAACTTTGATGTGCAGACACAGATTCTGTATAACCGGACGCTTGTGCAGGTTGGTCTGTGTGCCTTTCGCAAGGGCCTCGTGTACGATGCGCAGACGACACTCCAGGAGATTTGCGGCAGTGGGCGGCAAAAGGAGCTCTTGGCTCAGGGCGTCATGATGCAGAGATATAACCAAGTGTCACCGGAGCAGGAACGGCTGGAGAAGCAGCGGCAGCTGCCCTTTCACATGCACATCAACCTGGAGCTGCTTGAGTGTGTATACTTGACGTGCAGCATGCTGCTCGAGATTCCGCTGCTGGCGCAGACGGGATCGTCGCCCGATGTCAAGAAGCGCGTCATCAGCAAGACTTATCGACGGATGCTTGAGTATCACGAGCGGCAAATCTTTACGGGGCCGCCCGAGAACACGCGAGACCATGTGATGCAGGCGTCCAAGGCGTTGGCAGCGGGCGAGTGGAAAAAGTCGACCAACTTTATCCACAGCATCAAGATTTGGGACCTGATGCCCAACTCTGAGGAAATCAAGACGATGCTTTCAAAACAGATACAAGAGGAGGGTCTGCGGACATATCTGTTTACGTATGCGCCATTTTACGACACGCTGGCGCTGGAGACGCTGGGGGGCATGTTTGAGCTCGACTTGGCCAAGGTGGCGGCGGTTGTGAGCAAAATGATTAGCCACGAGGAGCTGGCAGCATCACTAGACCAGGTGACGTCGACGCTCATATTCCGCAAGGGCGTGGAGCTCAGCCGGCTGCAGTCGCTGGCATTGACCTTGTCGGACAAGGCGAGCCAGTTGATTGAGACGAATGAGCGGACACTGGAGCAGCGGACGCAGGGCACGTCGAATGCGTTTGAGCGCCAAGGCGGGCGAGGCCGAGGCGGAGCTAGAGGCGGCCAGCGGTCAGGACGAGGCGGCGCACGCGGCGGCGGAAACACGCAGAGACAGGCTGGAGGAACACAATTTACGGGCGGAGCATTGGGAGCGGCGGTGAGGGGATAATGGCAGCAAAAGCAGCAACGCGCGCAGAGATGATGGCCCTGCTTGGCGTTTTATTTTTGTTTTTGTTTTTTTTTTATTTCAAGTCTCGTCTTGATTGCAAGATTGCGTGTAATGAGACGAAGAATAAAAGAAAAATGTCTAGTTTGTAAAAGGAATGGGAGAATGGGGTGAAGTTTGGAATGAGGTCAAGGTGCAAGGTAGGACTTGTGAGTCGGACGCAGACGGACTAGTGTGAGGTGTTTTTGTTGACAGTAGGTGCTTGACGGGCATTGGAGTGTAGTAGCAGCAAGGGCAAGGCGGGGGGGGGATTTCGGAAGCCGAGGCATTTGAGAGCAAGAGAGGTAAAAAGGCCCCCATGGCCCGAGGCTAGTCTTTTTTTTTTTTCCTTTTTGCGGATGATTTAAAAATAAAAGACCGCATTTGTATAGGATTACGCACGACGACTTGAAGAGGATAAGAAAAGGGCAGGAAAAAAAAAAGTGTCTCGGGTAAGTATTTTACATGAGCGATTCCAAAGGGGGAAGGGATTGCTTTTTTTTTTATTTGGAAGTGTTTACTGTATTCGGATTAGACGGCAGGGTTAGAAATAGTGTTTTTGGGGATTTGGAGAGGGAGAGTTTTTGGGGAGACGCAGATTTGGCAACGACGAGGTGAAGAAGGGGGAAAAGATTGGACGAGGGAGAAGAGGAGCGTTACGAGTCGACACTGGCTCAAGAGACGACTATTTTTCAGCAGAGAGGGCTCAAGAGACGATTATTTCGCAGAGAGGCCTCAAGAGTCGATTATTTCGCAGAGAAGCCTCAAGAGTCGATTATTTCGCAGAGAGGGCTCAAGAGTCACCATGGCAGCATCGGACGAATCAGCCTCGATTGCATCCGAAGAGCTCTCGTCATCCTCATCCAAATCCAGCAGCGACGACAAGCAAGAAGCCAGCATCTCAGCACCCCATCCCTCAAGCCTAGACAAGCAGCTACGCCGAACCTGTGCACATGCCGATGCCCTAGCGCGACATCTTTACTCGTGTATCCAAACCCGCGCAGGCAACGACGTGGTGCTAATGTTTATATGCTACGCCTCGCGTCTCTGCGCCTCTGCACTAAGCCTCACCTCGCGCACGCTTACTACATCCCCCCGCGTATCTTTGATAACACGAGTCCTTGCCGCACAAATGGGCGCGCTGTCGAGTATGATTTCGGATACGCGCGCAGTGGGACGGCTATGGGGATTGCTAGGGCTGTATATTGCTATACGACGTGGTGCTGGTGGAGGGGGGTATGCATCTGCGCTGGCGCATGCGCAAATCGCGGCATTGGTGGTTTTTCAGGCGGCGGAAAACGTGGCAGTGTTGGGGAGTAGGAGGGTTTTGCCGGTCAGGGTGGCGGCGCAGGCGAGGTTGGGGGTTGTGAGTGTGAGGGCGTGGGGGGTTTATGTGATGCTCGAGTTGGTGAGGTTGTTGGTGGAGAGGGTTCCGAGGAGGAGGGGAGGAGGAGAGGAGAAGGGGGAGGTGGAGGAATGGAGTGGGGAGAGGCAAGAGGCGTGGGAAAAGAGCGTCAAGGTGAATTTGGCGTGGGCGCCGCTGACGGTGCATTGGGGTGTTGCGGGAGGCGTCTTGGCGGATTGGCTCGTGTCGGTGCTGGCAATGTATCCGGCCACGGGGGCCATGAGGGATCTGTGGCGCGAGACGACGGGCTAGATTTGAGGCTATTTTGCAATCAACAAGCCAACCCGTGTAATGGGCGTGGTCCATCATGGACAATGGAGTCTTTTGGGCAATGGTTCAATATAATCCTTTGTCATGGGCTCTTGGACAATGGAGTCTTTTGGGCAATGGTTTAATACATCTTTTGTCATGGGCTCATGTCGTGGTTTAATATAGACAATCCTTTGTAATCGACTCATTGGCCATCGACTTCATCACCACTGGCAGCGCCGCCACATCAGCCGCCGACGCCGTCTTGCAAGCGCCCTCGCTCCCTTCCCCCTCATGGCTATCGACAAGCCTCGCCAGCCTCGCCCTGGTGCTCGGCGTACAATGGTGCTCCACCAGCTCCGCGACATGGGCATCCGCCTGGCAAATCGCCTCGAGCAGCTCGCCCAGCGACGCCCAGCCAATGACATTCTTGGCCGCCATGTTCCAGATGCTTGCCGCCGCGCACACGCAATTCATTTCCAGCTCCAGCACTGCGCGGTAGAGGCCGAGGAGGGAGGCGCGCGTGGCGTCCTGGTGCCGCAGGTAGTCCGACTTGTGCGTCCAGCTCGACGGCTCGACTACATGGGCCAGGGCCATGTACCAGCGGATGCGGCCAACCACGTGCACAATGCCGGCGCGCATGTCGGCGTGTTGCAGCACGGGGTCGAGCAGGAGCTGAGAGTCGTCAGTTGTCAGACAAGAAAGGGGGGAGAAAGAGGT
>NJET01000236.1:0-21017 GCA_002591415.1 Ophiocordyceps australis | reverse complement strand
GGAAAAAAAAGGGGGGGGGGGCAAAATACACAAAACTCGACTAGAAAAAAAAAAGACTAGGATAATAGTAGAATACTCTAATAGTCAAGCATCGGACCCTAGCCTCCTTCCCGTCTGCCCCGGACTGCGGCGTGCGTGCTGCCGTAGGGCTGAGACGGACACGACAAGGCCGAGCCTCTCAAACGAGCCTCAAGGTGAGAGCCTCTGGACGACTCGCTGACTCGTCACCTCTTACCCCGGGGGAAGGGGGGCCTTGTTCCTGCTGTATGAACATGGCGTGAAAGGCTCATCATCTTTTGCACGTGCTCGGCGTTAACGGACAAGGAGCTGAACCAAGTAGAGGAGAGAAAAAAAAAAAAAAAAAAAAAAAAGAACCAAGAGGGAAAAAAAAAACCTGCTTGGTGCAATGACGCGCATCCGAGAGCGTCTAGATTCGGGCAAAAGGTGAGAGTGTCACGGGGGCGGCTCGGTGCGAGCTGAGGTGGCGGAAACGGAATATTACATGCCGAGAATAGACATGATTGCATGGGGGAAGTGCATCGAGACTAGATGATGGCATTTTCCTTGACCTGTTGATTCTGCTCGCGCGGGTGGCTGCGCCGAGACAATACATGAGGTGCTCTCCTCACCACGCTTTTTGTCTCTGATGAGAAGCCCGTCTTGTATCCATCAGGTAACAGACATGTAATTCCCCATGTATATATACAAGATGTATAATATCTGTAATGGTATTTATATATATATTTATATATGTTTATTTATATATATATACGTAAATTATTCATCTTGGCCTCTGCCATTTGCCCAAGACTGGTAGAGACTAGATTCATGCATGTAGCCCCTATTTCAACCCAACTTGTTGGCGCTCCTGCTTGAGCGCCGCCGCCGCCGCCATCTCGCCCTCTCTACGGCAAAGTAACCAGGCCAGAGACGCTCCCGGGCCAGCAACAACAGTCATGGCCACAAACAAGAGCATACTCGCCACCCAAGGCTGCTGTTTGCCTCGAGGCTGGTCCCCAGCTAGCATGTACACGGCCATGGTGCCTACAATAAGGTACACCAAGACGTGGTCCCACTGCATAAACAACATGCTGCCCTCAGTCAAGTGGGTAGGGCCTGGACGTACAGCAGCGTCATCAGGCCAGTAGATACGTGTCCACGACACATGGGCATCTGTAAAGGCCCAGTAGGCAACCACCATGTGGACGGCAGCACTGGTGGCCCCAATCATGTAGTAGGCAAGAGTAACGGGGCTGGGAAACAGGTTCGAGGGCAGTATGGAGGCGCAGGCGTCTTGAAAGAGGGATAGAGTTAGGGGCGCGAGGAACCAAACGGCAATGCTGTTTTGCACGTGGAGTGTGGACCACCCCATCAAAGAGGGAACAATGGCGGGGAGAGAAATGAGGATTATCCAAATGGCAGACAATGGGAAGGCTTGGGCTTGCTTCGACTCCACAAGGGGGCTGGTGCGGCCTCGCTTGGTGAGATAGAGATGAGTATAGACGGGCAGGACGGAAGCTGCACCGCCCCAGTTCCAGACAAACTGCCAAAACGCAGGTCTGCGCACAAGGTCAGCAACGGACACTGAGAGCCCGGGACAGGATGGAAATCCGGGCACGCATAGTCGAGAGAATTTCAAACAAGAAAGAAAAGGAAAGAAAAGAGAAAAATATGCAAGACTCACCCACGCAGCGGCCCAGTCTTGCGATTACGCCGATCCTCAACCAAAGACATGAGATTGAACACGGTCAGGGTAAAAATGAGGTCGAGGAGCATCAAGATGGGCCCTTGGTCTGGCAATTCGTCAATGTGGTTGACGGAGCCAAAGAAGATGACAAGTAGACCGAGGAACCAGTCGAGGGGCGGGAAACCGGTCCAGACCGTCTTGACGCGGGTGCCGCTGGGGAAGCTGCCGTGCAGAAAAGTGCGCAGCATGCTAACAAAGGAGCCATTGAGAATCATGGTGACCCATTGCGTAAAGAAGCCTAGGGCGCTAAAGGCACGAAAAAGGTAAAGAGGGGTGGGAAGGGCCATGATGGGCTTGGTAAAAAAAAAAGAAACAAAAAAGAAGAAACAAAACCGACGTGCGCGTCGATAACGGAGACTCGTCTTTGGCGGTAAAAACCTGAGAGATGCTTTATTATACACAAGAGTGGTTACGGCGGCATGCAAAACGACATGATGGCTTGGGTATCCAATGGTGGCGACTAGCTGGTATGCAGAGACGGCATGGGCGGTGCGCGTGTAAGCTGACATGGGACGCAGGCCGGCGGGCGGACCGTCCATGGCCGAGAGGGAGTCGGAGGAGGGAAAAGCAGCAAGCATGTCTCAAGGACAAGGCGGATTGACTGGGTAGGGCTGGTGGCGTGGTGTGAAGAGGCGGCATGGCATAGGGCCGAGCAAGAGGATAAAGGGGTAGCAGGTGCATTTCGATATAGAGCAAGGCCTGCGAGGCTCTTGGTCGCTCCTCTCTTGATCAAGCTCACGGCGCAAGGCAGCATGGTGTCGAGGGCAGAAAAAGTCGACGTGGTGGTTGTGGGCGCAGGTAGCTGGACAGACACCCAGTCCCTCGGCTCGTGAGGCTAACAAGGGCAGGATGGAACGGGCTCATCTCGGCAAAGACCTATCTGGAGCTGCAGCCGTCGGCCAATGTCATCATTGTCGACGAGCAGGCGTCCATTGGCGGGGTATGGAGCAGAGAAAAGATATACCCCAGCCTGTATGCGCAAATCAAGCACGGGCTGTTTGAGTACTCCTTCTACCCCATGCGGCACGAGGGCGTCACGGCCGACGGCTACGTGTCGGGCGACACCATCCACGCCTATCTCAACGACTTTGCCAGCGACTTTGGCCTGGTGCCGCGACTGCGACTGGGCACCCGCGTCTCCCAAGTGTCGCGCAGGGCGGGGGGCGGCTGGCGGCTCGAGGTGCAGCACCAGAGGGCCATTGAGTGCGACAAGCTCATCTACGCCTCGGGCGCCACGTCGCACCCCGTCGTGCCGGCCTGGCCTCGCAGCCCGGGCTTTTCGGCGCCCGTCATACACTCGAGCGAGACGGGCAGCCATCTCGAGGCGCTGGCAAAGACACCCTCGGCCACCGTGGTGGGCGGAGCCAAGTCGTCCTTTGACAGCGTCTTCCTGCTCCTCAGCAATGGCACGCGCGTCGACTGGGTCATTCGCGATCACGGCTCGGGCCCCCTGGCCCTCATGCCGCCCACGCTGCTGGGCGCCGTCAACACCATGGATGTCGTCACAACGCGCTTCGTCGCCCTCATGGGCACCACCATCATGAACACTGACGGCGCCGCCCGCCAGTTCCTGCAGCGCACCCTGCTGGGGCGCCTCTTGGCCCATGTCTTTTGGCTCGTGGTCAACTGGATTGCCGACCGCCATGCAGGCTACTCCAAGTCGGCCAATGCGAGCAAGCTGCGTCCAGAGCCCCACGGCAACGGGTATGCTGTAGACAACACTCCTCCTCCCCTCCCTCTGGCCGCTGACGCCTCGTGTCCAGCATCTACTGGGCCAATGCTGGCCTCGGCGCCGCCAGCGTGCCCGACTTTTGGAAAACGGTCCACGAGGGCCGCTGCACCATCCATCGCTCCGATATTGCCTCGCTCGGCCACGACAACACCATCCACCTCCAAAACGGCACCAGCTTCACCACCGACTACGTCGTCCTCTCCACCGGCTTCGACAAGTCGTTTCACGTCTTCAGCGAGTCTCTGCAGCGCGAGCTAGCCCTTGTCCACGACGAGTCCCAGGCCGACAAGTCGACGCGTCTCGACACCGCCGCCGACGCCGCCATTGACGCTCTCTTGCCCAGTCTCAAGCACACGCCCTTTTCTGGCCGCAGTCTGGAGCGCGAGCACACTGCTGGCGGCCGCAAGCTGCTCCACGGCCCAAGTAGGCATTTCCGCCGCCTCATTGTGCCCGCTCTGGCCGCTCAGGGCGACCGCTCCATTGTCTTTCCGGGCTTTATCCACTCCATATACACTCCCATGGTGTCCGAGGTCCAGGCCCTGTGGGGAGCAGCCTTTTTGCTTGGCCTGACCGAGATGCCCAGCCAAGAGGCCATGGACGTTGAAGTGGCAGAGTGGAATGCATGGACACGCAAGCGCTATGGCGCTCAGGGCCACAAGCACGCCTATGCCATATTTGACTTTCTCGCGGTAGGTGCCATTTTCTCTGGTCTCGTTTTTTTTCTCTTTTTTTCTCTCTCTTTTGAAACGAATAAGAAAGACGATGAAAAGGAAGATGATGGCGGGGGGGAAAAGAGAGAGAAAAGAGAGAGAAAAAGCTACATCCACATCAGCTGACCTGCCTGACCCACAAAAGTACATCGACCTCCTCCTCAAGGACCTCGGCATCAACCCATACCGCAAGCAAGGCTGGCTTCGCCACCTCTTCACACCTGCCTACCCCCGCGAATATCGCGGCATTCTGTCTGAATTCAAAGCCTCGCTTCCCCCCGCCGCCGACGCATCAGCCGCCTGCTCTACCCCTGAGCTGGGTGCCTCGACCCCCGTGTCCTTGGCCAGCACGCCCCTGCCCGCCACGCCTCGCAACGAGACGCTTGTGCCCCTTGCCAATCTAGATAATCAAGACGAGTCTTGCAGCCCAAGTCGCCTTGTGGTCAAGGACCTCGACCTGTCGAGAATTGTCGCTTAATTGCTACTTGGCCCAAGTTTGCTCTTGTCTGACAGAAACAAGAGTACGCGCATCAGGCTGAGATACTCTTTCTCTTTGACACGTCTGTTTTGTTTTATGCTGCTTAGACGACATTGGGTCTCTTGACCAAGGTGCACATCTAAAATGCAAACAAGAATCCCCAAACTGCCTTTGCTCATCAATGCCTTGTCGCCCTGTCTAGATAGTCTAGCCTTGTAACCACTGCTCCCCCTCTTCAAAGTTCCTGTTTGAATACTCTGCCACGTATATAGCTCTTGTCTCCTCAATGCTTGCACACACACACACACACACACACACACACAAAATATAAGATAGATCATCCCCCCTACCAGCTTGATCAATACTTATACAGACGGTACATGTAGCTTATACAGACGGTACATGTAGCTTATACAGACGGTACATGTAGCTTATACAGACGGTACATGTATATACATTGACAGGTAGCTTTGTGTATGAAAACCCAATTGCAACGACTGATTTTGATGCTATGGATGCCAAAAACAAGAAAACAACAAGAAGAAAAAAACATGAAAAAAAAATCAATCAATTCCCCACCAGTTAACATATATACAAATGTATGCAAGAAATAGTCTAAAAAGAAACCATTGAGGCCAAAAAGAGAAAAGAAAAAAAAAGAAAAAAAAAGAGGGGGTCTAAATATAGTCTAGAGAATTACAAGTCGCAACAAGGCGCCACAGCTGGCCTCTCAGATGCACGCAATCCAAAAAAAGCGCCTAGGCATCGGTGCGGCACAGACGAGCCTCCGAGTCCTGGTACCACCTCTCGCTGTCGACAGTGGTATATCCCCAGAGCAAGTGGTCGGGGTCCCAGCGGCGCTTCACCTCCACCAGACGGTCATAGTTGTCGCCATAAAACTCACGCTGCCAGTCGTGCTGCAAGTAGTTGGCCTCGTTGAGATAGACACCACCGCCAGGCGTTGCATCGTCAATCATGGGCTGCACCACATTGGCGGCAACGTCTTGCCGCGCAGCCATTTCCTCGGGCGACGCATGCGGGTCCCACGTTCCAGACATGAGGCAAATGGCCATGGCGTCGCGCCAGGCCGGCAGCACAGCATTCTTGGGGTGCTTCTGATGCCTGACGTTCAAGGCTTGGCAGGGCAAGAAGGGATAGCCTTCCGTCATGGTGATGTTGCGCAAAACAGCAGTCACGTCGGCCCCGCGCTCAGGATCCGTCATGAGATGGCGAGGAATGATGCGCGATCCGGTAAAGGGCGTATAGCCCGCGAAGCCCTCGGGCAGCGGGCCAATATAAAAGTTGTAGTGATCGTAAAAGTTGGGCGCAATTCGTGGCTGGTAATGGTAGGGGATGCCGCGCTGCTCCAGGTCCGCCAGGAAGGGCTGCATCAACTCGGCCACGCGCGCGTCATTGGCTCCAGGCATAGTCCAGGCCCACGAGGCGAACTCCTTTTCTGCCAGCGTGTAAATGAGAGAGTTGCCGCCATCAACAAAAGGAGCCAAAAGGACATGCAGCTGCGTAATAGCTTCCCAGAATGCCTCGTTACCGACAACCGAGTCGTTAAAGGTGAGGGACGCTCCGCCAACAATGCTATCGACAAAGATGCGGCTCGTCATGGAGATGGCCACAGCATAGGTGCCGCCGCCGCCGCCGCTCATGGCCCAGTAGAGATCAGAGTGGCGCTCAGGGGTAGCAATCAAATGGCGGCCATCGAGCGTCACAACCTCCCACTCAAGCACATTATCCGCTCCCATTCCGTACATGCTCGACAGCATCGAATGGCCCCCGCCCTGCGTGTAGCCGCCAGCAACGCCGACTGTTGGGCACGATCCGCCCACGGCGCGGTGGCCAGTTCGGTTAACAGCCTGGTAGTAGTCAAAGCCCTCGACACCGGCGCCACTCTTCATAGCAGGACCCCGGTACTGCGGTGACGTGTAGTTGCTGAGAAACTGAGTCGTCTTGAGGTTGTGTGTCCACAGAGAGAGACTACCGTGGCCCGAAGACTTGCCGAGGTAGCTACACAACCATGGTTAGCAAGACTCTTTGACTACACCGTGGTGCTCACAACTTACTCGTGACCCGTATTCTTGACAATAAGACGAATATTGTGCTCCCGTGCGAACTGTACACCAGCCTGCACATCTGCCGGGCCCGTCACGTTGATGACATAGCTAGGGAAGTTGCCCAGCTCGCAGGGGCGATCACGTGGTGTAAAGGCGTCACATGTGTAGTTGTTGAAGTACATGCTGAGGAATTCGGCTGGCGAGTTGATGCTGCACACGGCTCGTCAGTCACCTCGACACGCGTGATTGGCTCAAGGCTATAAAAACATACTGCTGAAGCGTCGTCTGGTTCCAGTGCCCCTGGATAGCGGTACATTCGCCGGCGTCGTAGTTGTTGAAGGGCGCATCGTGGCACACGCTGGCCAGAGGTACCGATGAAATCAAATGCCCGTGGACAGTCTGGTTGAGCTTGGCCCAGTCATTGGCCGACGGCCAGCCGGCATCACCAGGAATGTTGCGACAAGCCTGTCTCTGAGGATTGTACACGGCCGTGGCCGCTGCCGAGGCAGCCAGGCCGAAAAAGACGGCGAGTCGACCAAGAGACATTATTCTGTCCACGACTGCCTGTGAAGAGTGATTCCGAGGCGTGTTCAAATAAAGGCGCAAATTCAAAAAAAAAAAAATCGAGAGGCAGATCAAAGAGCAGATGAAGCAAAACGAAGAAGAGGAAGAAAGGGCCAGGAAGCTACTGGATGCCACACAAGAGAAGACGAGTCTAGACAACGGGCGCTGGACTCTTCTTATACCCTTTGCAACACCACCTTGAAGACGGGCTTCTGCCGTCACCGAGACCAGTCATAGCATAGCCCGTCAACAGACGCCGCGAGCTCAGCCTGGCCTCGGTCCATGACGCCCAGTTGTGGCGGGCTCCGGTCAGCAGCTCTTGGTCGTCAAGCATGCGTCGAGTGGTGCCCATGGGCATGCGCCGCGGCTGTTCGGACACTGGCGGCTCTTGGACGAATCCCACCGACATCTTGGCGCATCAGTGACTGTTTGTGGTTGGCGTCCACCGTCTTGTGGTTCCATGAGCCGCCCCCATGCCAAAGAGGGAACCCATTTGCCCATTGGCACCACTCCGTGTCGGCGGCCACGTGGAGAAGCGACAACCGGGCACTTGGACGAGCACTGCAAGGCGTACAGTCATCCAACATTGCAGGCCAAAGGCGCTCGTCGACGCCCGGACGGCATGGCCGTGTCAGCCCCATGCGAGTCGCATCCCTGCCAAAGGTTCCCTCTGCCTCCGTCTTGGGACTATTAGACAGTCAAGACGACAGGGCGACCAAGCGCGCCTGTTTCTAGAAGCCATGGCCCATGCCCGCCATCCTACGGGCGGCACAGACCCTTAGGCGCGTGGCAATATATCGCTTTTAATGCGGGCCTCTGTCTCCTCACCCCGGCCAGGCTTCTAGGGCTGCACAAGGCTGCAGGAGGCTGCAGCAGCTAGATGCATACATGTACGTTGGTGCAGGTACCAGTGGGTGTAGGTGGGTGTGTAGGTGGGTGTAGGTAGGTGTGGGTGGGTGTAGAGACAAGGGCTGCCGTCGTCTATCAGTCGACTCTATTCCCTGCTTTCAAGGTGCTCTTTGGGAGGGGGGCTGTGTGCCAAGTGCATCGCCCCGGTGCCTGGTTCCTGGCATCAGCTTTTACCTTGCCTGCCATGCGCTCTTGCAGCCAAGCAAAGTATGACGCAGACGAGAATCAAATAGAGAGTATGAGTGGAGCATCAGCCGCTCTGGCTCCATGGTGCCGGGCTCTCAACGTTGCCTCAAGCGCCAGGCCCATGATATGTCTTGTTGGGGTGCTTCGCCGTGGCCGTGGCCGCTTCTCCGTTGTGCTGCGGGTGCCGACTCAAGAGGATACCGCTACAAGGAGACAGTCAGGGCCGATTAGCCGTGGCATGGAGCGCATGTTGCAGCGAGGGGGTTGGTAGTTGTGCTTCATCTTGATTGTCATTGACCTTTTCTTCTTGTTCTTCCTTTCTCCCTCTTGGCTTTGGAGTCTCTCCTTGGCCCCCACCTCCTTCCTTCAACGCCTTCTCTGCCCTCTTTTCCGCCAACAGGTTGCTCCTGCTTCATCACTTTCTTGTTTGGATGCATCAAAGTACTGTCAAAAATACCACTGAGATTTACCAGGAGGAAAATGTAAAGGATGGAGCCGAATCTGACAATGGTGCATATAATGTGCCTGGCGTGACAGCTCTGCGCCTGCGGTGGCTGCGCCCGGAGTGGTGGCGGCAGGTAGATTACCAGGTGGTTACCTACTACTAGTAGTACTACTCCCTGCTACCAGCACTACTACTACTAACTACTAACCTCCTAATGCAGATACTACTAGTACTGACTACTACTAGTAGTACAAGTAGTACTAACTCTACACACCTGTGCCAACTACTACTGGCTGTGCTGCTAATACTACTAACTACTACTACTACTACTACTACTACTACTACTACTACTACTACTACTACTACTACTACTACTACTAGGCAAGTACTGTAGGTAGTAGTATGGGCGTGCTTTGTAGTCGATTACCTTGCCTTGCAAAAGGCAATGCAGTGCCCGCAGATTGCGAGGCCATGATTGGAGCAAATGCCGCGCTTATTACCCTCGTCGCCTCGCCTCCTCCATGCCCCCTCCTCCATGATCCCTCCTCCATGTTCCCCCCCCCCTCCACATCTGCCCTCCTCCTCGCCCATGCCTGGTCCCTGGAATGGCCTTGCAGCTGCAGGCTTCTCGGGAGCTTCTCTGCAGTGCAAAGACGCAGCAGCCGAGTCAGTCATGTTGGTCCATGGCACTTTGGCACTTTTTCCCTCTTTGCCATGATTTTCGTGTGCATCCATGGGCCGATTTGCTCGCATCAGAGTGAGCAGGCTGAGCCCGATTCAACGGACACCATCAGCCACAACGTGTACCTCTATTTGTACCGAGACCCTTGACGACATGACTGGACCCTGATTGTCCTGAGCTTCTGAGCTCCGTCTTTGGCTCAGGCCATAGGCGCTGGTGGTATGCGTAAGCAGACCCGCGGCCCAGACGTCCCAGATTCCTCCGCCGGCTGAAACTCTTCTTAATAGGCATCCTGACAAAGGACGACGCCAAGGACACATGACTGATTTGCTCTCCGACCCTTGCGGCAATCCGTAGGGCTGCGGAGCGAGAGGACAGGGCCTGAAGCCTTCAGCTTGGGAGGAGCAATACTAGTCTTGCGGCTGGTTTGAAGGCCTTGACCATGGGTATGGAAAAGCGGGCATCTAGAGTGCCAGGACACCACGTGGCATTGATGCGAGCTGCCGCACTACCGAGCCGCCATGGGTCCTTAAGCGAATAGACATAGTCCATGATGGTATAGATCAAGTGTTTTGGGTGTCCAAGAGGCGCCCAAGCCATAATGTTAGATGGCTGCTCGCGTGCCGACATGTCTTTGCCCGCCAAGCAGCCCCTCTGAGTCGTCCATAGTGGCTGGATGCAGACCTTCAAAGCCTGTGAGCACCGTGACCAAAACCAGTGTCGCTTTTCCATGGTCGTGGCCTTGAATGCCTCGACTCGTGCTTCAGCCCGCAGCTACAAGCCCAAAGCCGGTCAAGAGGCACTGACACTGGGCATTAATAGCGTCTTTGCTGACCAAATGCCAGCAGCTGACGTTGCCAGCTCCGTCGCTTGTCTACTTGTCCCAGGAACTCACGTTGCATGGCCAGGGCATTCCACGCGGCTCAGCAGCGTCTCCAGGGTCCTGGGCATGCCGTGCTGACCTCGGAGGACGGACTGTGCGGCCCGAGCTATCCTCGTGCCTAATCTGGCTGAGGATGAGCTCTGCGTAAGCTCTCCGCAAGTGCCCGCTTGGGTCGTACACACACAGCCAACGCCGTCTCACGCCCGTCTTGCTCGCATAGCGTCTGACGCAGACGGGTGTAACTGCCCACCGCCTTTCCAATCGCTGCCACTCTTGGCCCTCTTTGAGCGGCCCTGAGCGGACCGTTGCCTTCTTCATGGTGAGTCAGTCGCGTGTCCTGTACGCCTCCAACAAGCAGCCAATATATGTACAGGAAGCTCCCTCATGCACGGAAGGCCAAATCGGTGCCGCGCTCTCCGTGCAGCCAGGACAAGAAGCAAGCTGCTCTCAGTCTCAGACGCCGACGTATAAAGAAGCCATGGTGCTACCAAAACCATGGCTGGAATCTAGACATGCGGAGTGTTTGCGTTGAAGAAGCATAGCAGTAAAAAGGCCTAGTCAATTGGCTTCATTTTCTCACCCGCCTCTTGGGACCAAAAAGTACAAAGGTATTTCTACAAATAAAGCCGTCATGGGTGCCGACAAGCCCACCCCTTCTCCGGAGAGCTTCCCGACTCTCCAGCCCGCCATGACCATTATGGTTAGTGTCCGAGATGAGAGTTGGAAATGGTTGACGGGGGAAACATGAGACATTGACCAACATGTATTTTTGCAGTGCGGCCTGGCTGGCCAGTATCCTTGTGGCGAAATCTACACGGGTTCTACCCTAGTCGGTGTGGTAAGTTGCCGAGACAGTATTTCGCTCATCCAGCCGCCTATTAGACATACTGACTTGATACAGCCCTTGTCATGGGGAAAGCTGCAGTCAGTGGACGGCTTTGAGCCCAAGATGGACTTTAAGCTCACCCACGGTCACGACTTTTTCCGCATCGACGCCGACAAGCGCCACGGCCGTCTCAGTGTCGCCGGCATTGCCACGGATGCCGAAGGCCGCTCCATTCGCCTCATGGCTGATGGCATTGTCGATCTCAATGAACATACTCTGCCCCTGATTGGTGGCGATCCCAACGCCAAGTCGACGCCCTTTGGCTTTGCCGGCAAGTTGATTTTTTTTTTTTTTTTTTTTTTCAAAATGGGTTTCTGTTTTGCTGACGTCGAGGGCGCAACAGTTGAGCAAATGCGCTTTGAAGCTGGACACGAAGCTTACAAAGCTCTCGAGGGCATGATGTTTGCCTGCAGCCAGCGCTTCCTCAAGGACGACGAGGGAAATCCATGTGCTGAGATTCGTGTCTCGCGTATTGTGCCTGGAACTGGCTTCAACTAGCCTTGTATAGTAATGAGCTCTCTTGAATTGGCTTAAAACATGGGGCGGGGAGCGGCTGGCAGATTAAATACTTGCTG
Organism: Ophiocordyceps australis; assembly: GCA_002591415.1. Lineage (NCBI taxonomy): Eukaryota > Fungi > Ascomycota > Sordariomycetes > Hypocreales > Ophiocordycipitaceae > Ophiocordyceps > Ophiocordyceps australis. Next base: position 9,154 of record NJET01000236.1, on the reverse strand, counting down.
CATTGCTGTCATGTTGCAGTGACGTTGTCTGTGCTAGTTGGCGTATTGTTTCAGAGGTGGAGATGGAGGATTGGAAGCTTTAACAATCAGCCACACCTGCGAATCAAGTTGATATCAGTTGAGACTAGACACCCTAAATTAGATTGATGCAAGCCTGCTCTAGTCTATGAAAAATGTTTTGCATCTTGGGTGCAAAGTTGAGAAAAATTCAAGCTCGGGGTAGTCTTGGCCCGAAGCCCATTTGCGGCGGGTGTCTGACGCGTTTGAAAAAGCAGCATGGGAGCTGATGCTCTGCAAGGAGAAATTTGGGGGCTGTGAGTCTTGATGTTTGAAAGAGCATCTTGATTGATTCTAGAAGCTAGACTTGACGCGGTTTGAAGCTGTGGTTGAATTGACCCTAACCCAACGCCCAAGATGGGATGCGGTACAGTGAGTTTTGACACAAGGCACCCCAACGCCAAAGGGAAAAGGACAGGTGGCAAAGAAGAGAAAATGTGAAAACAACAATGATGTTTGTAGTAATGATGATGATGATGATGGTAATGATGCAAAGAAAAGACGCCGTCTAATCGTCCATGGCCCCCTGGTTCTTGGCGGCGGCCTCGGCCTCGGCAACACTGGCCTCGGCCTTGTCCAGCAGACCAGGGGCAATGTGGTCTGGGTCAATAAAGTCCCTCATGGCCTTGACCAGGACGTCGAGCATGGCGACGAAGCGCTCGACATGGTCGCCCTCGCGGTGCAGCAGGCCGCGAAAGCACACCTGGATTGCCGTCGTCATTGGCCAGACGAGAAACTGGTCGAGCTGCTGAAAGATTTCAGCTCGACGGTCGCCCAGGCGGCGGCCCAGCTGGACGGCGCTGACCACCTCGGAAGCGGCAGCCATGCACTTGGACACGGCCTCAGCCGCCAGCCCGGGCGGCAGCTTCTCGCGCTCCACCTTGGCCAGGGCGGCCTCGTGCAGGCTGACCTCGATGGCAGCAATGTTCATGCGGATGGCGAGAGAAATGGGGTCCTGGTCGCTAGGGGCGCTGGTGCTGCTGTGTCTGCTGCTGTGTCTGCTGCTGGCGCCGGCGGCGGCCGTGGTGCCCTGGCTGCCGCTGCTGTTCATGTGCTGTGCCATGACGCTGTTGCGGCAGTGAGCCAGCGCCTTGTCGATGCTGTAGTGTGTTTCCCAAAAGGCGTGCGAGGCCTCGTGCTGGGACGACTGGATATGTTCGAAGCAGCGTTGGTAGAGCGAAACCATGATGGTGGTGCCGGCAAAGCTCGACAGCGAAGGCTTGCCCTCGGCCTCAAAGACTTGATGCAACGAGGGCATGTCGGGGCCCAAATCTGGATACTCGCCCTGGCTGGGCAGCGCAACGTGCATCTGGAGCTGGCCAGTCAGTGCATGAGGGGGAGAGAGAATCAAACAGACGGGCAACTGACTGGGGGTGAAAAGGACAGCCCCGTATTCGTCCGCAGGCTGGAAAAGGCGTCAAAGACATAGAGCACCCAAAACGTCCTCCGCCTCTCCTCCATGTCTCCCGTCCCCGATGGCACGGGCAGCTGCATCCGCGCCCCCCACGGCGTCACAATACACGGCTGGCCTGCCCCGTTGCCGCCGCCAAAGCCCATCATCTTTGCCAGCCGGATTGCCCGGCCCAGCGTCATCCACGCCCGCGCAAAGTTGGGCCGCTTAAACTCGTAGAGCGTCAGCAACGCACAGGCCTGCAGCACATTGACATTGGTAAGAGCCTGGCCGCTTTCTTGCCGCTCGCACACGTCGAGCAGGTTGCGCGCCTCCTCGTAGCAGCGGTCCACATAACAGCGCAGGTCGGGCACGGAAAAGGCGCCCAGAGCCCCAATGGCGTTGGCCAGCGCCTGCGCCTCAGTCGAGGCAAACGGCTGCGAAATCTCGGCCTGGAAGCGCGTGCGGTTGATGATGGGCATGATTGGATGAAAGATTTCAAAGTAGCGGTCGTAACTAGTTGACAGCCGTGGTTATTGACGCTGCAACTGGTCCAAGGGGTCAAGAGGGGGCTTTCCTACAGGCCTTGCATGAGCCCCGGCGACACTGGACACCGAGTCGGACTCGAGCCGACGTTGGGTGTAAAGATGGAGTCAAAGGGAAACGCCTGGGTTGCCTGGCCCAACAGGCTCTCTGACGACATTGGAGTGGGAAACAGGTCCAACTGAAAGTCTGAGGCGTCACAGCCGCCCAGCTGATGAGGCCTAGAGACGCGTCAGCGGGCAGAGCACTCGTGGCGCTCCAGACTGGCGTCTCTGGCTCACCATTCCGAGGCCGCCTTGTCAATAGGCAGCCCTAGCACAGAGGTGTGGTTGGATGCGAGCTGGGGCGGCGTCACGGCCCGGGGCGAGCTAGACTGTGGCGACGTGGTGGAGATGGTAGAGGCCGTCGGGCCCATGTCCATGGACACGTCGCTCCACGACATGCCAAAGGGCGGAGACGGCTGCAGCATGTGACTTGTTGCCAACTGCGCCTCGGCTTGTTCTGTGTGGTGGAGGGACAGTCTTAGCACTGGCTGCTCTTGGGCGCCACAGCCTCGTCTACCCCACCAGAGGCCACAGCAGCAAAGGCCACTCACTCAGTCTGTTATTCAGCGTCACCAGGAAGCGCGACAGGTCCATCTTGGACGGCGTCGGCTTGGAACGGCTCGAGTAGCGGCATGTGTTGCCCACCTTGGCGCATCTGCTACACGGCGGGTCTTGTCTATCACAGCGCACCTTGCGTGCCCGACAGGCATCGCAGGCCAGTCTTCGGAGCGACGAGCTGCTTGATTCTTCGGCTGGCTTCATTGGCCAAGGTTAGCGCCTGCCAGCCTTGGTCTTGTCTTGAAGGCTCACCGCTGAAGTTGCCATTATGGGGTCCTATTAATCTGCGTCTGCCCTCGTTCCTCTGGCAGATGGCAGCAATCTCAATGACGCCGGATCCTTTTTTCTTCTCTTGCTTCTTCTTCTTTTTTCTTCTTCTTCTTCTTCTTCGTCTTCTTCTTCTTCTTCTTCTTCTTACGGCCAATCGAGAGCGAGCCAAAGGGGGTAAAGAGAGTGTGGCGCCTGCGGTGGCAAGATGCTTGAGCAAGGCTCGTCAGTCAGCCCAATGGAAAGCAAGACAATACCAAGCAAGGTGAGATTTCAAAGCCCAAATCCAATCTCAAGCAGTCGTGGCAGCTTTGAAAGGACTGGACTGACTACTGTTTTAAACCTCGCTTCCCCCCTTGACCCCCTGCCCTGGCCAGGCAGGTGCTTAGCTAGGCCGGTCGGTGCTCGGCGAGGCAACCTGTTGGCTCCACGATGCCGGGCAGCGGGCGAGATGAGATGGCTAGGCTGCGGCGACATTGACAGCCGAACAAGATGTGTGCGAGATGCTGACGTGCGTGTCACAGGTTCGTGCATGTGCCTGTTGGTCTCTGCCTCGCCATGCATGCCGTCCATGGCTCCTTTGCTAGACGGCTACAAGTGTCTCGACGATGCTGTCCATCTTGGCCGCTTCTCGGGACTCTGGCTTGGCGACTGGTAGACGAGGCCCTGCCGTCTCCAGTCTTGACGCAGCACAGATGCATTTGGCCGCATAGATGGCTTGACGCGCAAGACTGATGCATCAAGTCATTCATGTACCTACTACTAGTACCTGGTAGCCACCTGTTTTCATGGTTGCATACATACCTCTAGTACTACTGCTGCTACTGCTGCTACTGCTACTGCTACTACTACTACTACTCCTACATTGGGTACATACTCATACTACTACTACCACCACCACTACCACTACCTACTACATACTATATTACATGCCATGGATTAGTATCTCTCGACTTGCTGACAGACACCCACAATGCCACCATCCATCACCAACAAAAATGCCTTTACCCCAAACAGACAACGACGCAGCCACGCACACGCTCACACACGTGGAATCAAAGCAAAGTTCCGACCCGGCATGGGTGTTGGTTGCACCAAACACCCGGATACATGTTTGACAGCTTGTTTCCTTTTTCCCTTCTCCCTTGCTGGACAACCTCAGCCGCACAGACGAGTCAAAGCAACCTCGATAGGCTTCATCTGGAAAACATGGGGCCATCATGGCAGCAACTTGGTCCAACTGATGCACTGGGGAAGCGCATGATTGCTTCCGCCTTTGCTTGCTGCTTGCTTTTTCCAGCTGGCCTTGGTTCCAGCCCCAGCTCAGCCCTCTTGCATATCCATGCTGCCTAGACCAAGAGCAGGTGCGAGGATCAAACGTGCCAACCTGTCCATGTAACCATCGGGCAGCTCACCCCCTCGAGAGTAACCATCGTGGGTGGCAGGCAATCTGCAGGGTAACGGACATGGTGAGTTGCATGCCGCACAAGAGCAAATAAAAGTCTGACGCCTAGTGCTCGATGCGAGTGCAAGCAACACGTGTTTCTCTTGGTCCTTTGTGGCTGGCTCAAGATGCTGAACCAACGCGTCCGACACGCCTCTCGGTTACTGCCCCTTTACACTATTACTACTACTACTACTACTCCTACTACTACTACTACTAACTAGTAAGTACTACTCGTAGTAGCATGTGGTAGTATGTAATACTGCGACTAACTAGTAGTAGTAGTAATTCTTGCAGTATGCACCGTGTATATATGTACATACTAGTAGTACTACTACTAGGCTAGGCTCCTGGGCGACTAGACCCTGACCCCGGATCCCATCTGACCAGCAGAGCCCCAATGGAGGGACCCCATGAATATAGCCTTACAACCTCCGATGGGCTACATACCTCCGTATTACCTGACCTTTCCCGCCTGGGCACCCCGCCTTCGCGTCCCTATTGGCGTCCGGGCCTGATTTGTTTTTACTTTCTTTTTTCTTTCTTGGTGGTCTCGAAACAGTACAACCAGAGCCTGTCTGCTTTTACTACCCCAGGGCCCCATCAGACAACCTCCATCTCGACCCTTTTACCCCTGGTTGAGCTGTGCCGCTTGTCCGAATAGCATGACAAAGGTTATACAAGGCAGTCTGTCCTCTTCCCGAGACGTCATCTTGTTGTCTCTCTGGGAGCCGGATTACCTTGCATCACTACACCGCCTATTAACACCTTGGCCAAACCATGTCCAACAGTGACGAAATGCCATGTTCGTCTACACAAAAAGCCAAGAGCAGGTATTCATGGCCAAAGAAATAGATCCTTCCCTTGGGTCCGTCACCTCTGTTGGCTCAGCACTAATGCTCGTCGGAGCGGGCATTGTCACACCTTTAGACCAACTCTTTGCACACAACGCTCGCCCCCCCTCCCACGCACTCTTGCATTTTGGCCAACCTGTCGCTTGTCGTCAACAGCTTGTGTGCTTCCTTTGCTTACCACAGCCACTGTTGCAGATAACCCGCCTCCGCATTACAGCGGACCCTGGTGGCTGGCCAGCGCTCACCGCAACCAGCCCACCCCAAAGAGGAATACCCTACACCTCATATAAATTATGCAACCAGCCCAAGGGCCAATGTTTTTACTCATGACAGCCGTCCTTGCTGGCCGCTAAATTACTCGGTACCAAAGTGCTAAACGCTACTGAGCTTTAGGCTAAATCATCTGGCATCTCCTCGTAGCAAAATCCCCAATCCTCGTCGGCCTCTAAAAGAGCTCCCTCGCGACAGAGGGATCGCCATAGAGCCGGGTCCTGTCGGCGCAAGCCTTGCACCAGGTCACACTCCATATTTCTGGCATGCTGCTCTTGGTATCGCAGCTGGGCGTCGCTCGTTTGTCCAGCCTCGACCGGGTTCCTCAGCCTCCGAAACGAGCGCCGGCTCAGGCCTTGTGTGGCGTGCTCACTCTCACGCTGCTTTCGAGCAAACTCGGTCAGGAGTGGAGCCGCCGGGTCTTCGTCTAGATGGGCTTCTATACGAAACATGCCCGTCGTCGAGTACCACGGCCCCTGCACTGCCCCAATGACGGGGTTGCGGTGCAGCACCAGCTGTCCCGACTCGACAAACGTCTTGCGGGCATACATGGCAATGGTCTGCCCATGGCCCGCGCTACAGCCTGGCGGTGGTGGCGGCTCCGGGTGCGAGATAAAGGGCTGGGGTCGCCTGACGGTGCGGCCCGCCACAGTCGTTTTGTGTCCGGGATACTCGTCGCGCTTGTCGGCCGAAAAGATGAAGACGCGGCCCGTGGCGTCGCCCATGGCCAGCTTGTAGCCGTCGGGCGAAAAGGCACCGCACGAGATGGAGCCGGGAGCCTCGACTAGGTTGCGCACAAAGGGCTTGTCGAGGTTGCGCACGTTCCACACCTTGACCACGCCGTCGCTTGACCCCGTGTAGAAGCGGTCCAGCGTGTTGCCCCAGGCCGTCAACTTGACGCCCGTGTCCTCCTTTTCTCGATCCTGGCTGAAGTGGTCGAGCGGGTGGCCGTGTGCCAAGACGTGGATGGGGTCGTCGCCCAGCGCAGTGTCCCATACATAGACGCGCCCGTCAGTGCAGGCCGCCGTGACGTAGGCGTGCTTGCGCGAATTGGGCTTGATGGTCAGCTCGTTGATGTCAGCCGCGGGACAGTCCAGCTTCTGGATCTCGCTGTAGGCTGGGCTGTCGGGCCGTGAAAAGTCCTGCTGGAACAAGTGAACCTGGGTACGCACTCGCGCCTCGACATGCAGCCCACAGGGCGATGTTGCAGCAATAAATCGAGGCAGCGTCGGGTGCCAAGCCACCTCAAACACATTGGCAGTGCTGGCCGTAAGCACCGGCACCAGGCGGCGCGTCAACGAGTCCCAGAGAAGGATCTCGCCCGAGTTCCTCTTGTCTTCGGGAATGTCTGACTCGTCGCCCTTGAGCGAGCGCGGCGAGTAGCCCACCAGCAGTAGATGTTTGGTGCCATGAGCACTGCCCCATTGCATCGTGGCTGGATAGTAGGCCCATTTCCCATTCGACTCGTTGGCGTCGGTGCGCGAGCACGAAATCGTAATGAAGGGACTCTCTGCCACCTTGTCCGCATTGACCGTGTAGACGCGCACAGCATCCTTGGGCACGTCGGCGGCCGTGGCCACGTGTCCGGATCCATTCTTTGCTGCCGCTACAAAGTTGACGTTGCCTTGGTGTTGCCAAGTCGCCACTGCCTCCATCTCTCTGCCCTCGTCGGCCACTTTCCACACCTTGACCGTCCAGTCGAAGCTGGATGTAAAGGCTTGGCCGCGCGCCTCATCATAGTCGGAGGACACCACCGACGAGTACAGCCAGGCGTCTTGGCTCTGTCGCATCGCGTCGGTAGAGTTTTCTCCCCTGTCCACCAGCGGCCGCGGTATTCGGTGGTCGGCCAGAGCACGAAGCGTGCCCAGGCGCGCCGAGCACAGCAACAAGTTGCCCTGCTTATTGTATTGCTGGTTGTGCGAGTCGGAGTGAGCCGTTGTGCCGCATATGATGTTTTCGCCGGGGAGCCACGTCATGGTGGAGATGTCTCCCGCGCAGTTGGTAAACTCGCCGATAAGGCTGAACCCATCGTGGCGCATCTTGCGACACTCGTCTTGGAAGTTGACGTAGCATCTGGTGCGCCCAAAACCAGCGTTGCCCTCGAGTTCCCGGGCAAAAAGGAGCCTTGAAAGGCCCCCAGCAACACGCTTCTCATTGCGCCATTCATGTGCATTGCACTCCAATCTTTGCAAGGAAAGAAGCCGCGGCTTGTGAGCATCGACAGCTTGGCCAGCCAGCAGGTCGGAGCAAAACCGACGTATGTCTTCGGAGCTGCGTCCCTCGATGCAACTACCTACGAGAGAAGCAACATTGTGGCTCTGACAAATGGCAGCTAAATCACGTCGGGATGTCAATCCATCCACATCGAGATATCTACCGAGCGAGTGCAGCACCTGAGCTACTTCATCTTGTGAAAAGTCGACGTGATAGACGGCATTCAGTGGCCCAGCAATCTCGTCGTGTGAAAAATTGTCCTTGATCCTGTCCCGGATTGTTTGGCGGTCTGTTGCCGACAGATATGGCCGCTTCTTGAGACCAAACAACCTATTGATGTATTTCGGCGCTTCTGAGCCTTGTCTCCAGGGTACCTTTGGTATGTCTGACCCACAGGCTACTAGTCGCGACACGCGAGGCTTCCACGTCGGCCGGCGGGCAATTCGTTTAATCTCCACCGAGGGAATGATTGTCGGCTTCAAAGGCCGGACCTGGAAGCACTGGACATGGCAACGTTAGCTTCTGCCTCGGCCTGGCCTCTCGAGACGTCACAAACCGGCTTTTCTTTCAGTTCGTCTACTACACGACGTGCAATAGAGAGAGCATCATTGTGCGCAAGCGACGGCGGCAGCCCATTATTTGCGTCCCATCTCTCGCGGAGCTCAGATTTTCTCACGAGCTGCGTCACGGCCTAAACACGCACAACAATCAGCTAAGCCACAGTCGTCATAGCAAAGACGTCGCCTGACACTGATGACGATTTTCTCTACCAGGTACTCTTGCTTTCGCAAGTCTCTAACGGCTTCGACAACGAGCGGGAATATCTTCTCTTGGGCCCAGGCTTTTAGCTTTTGCGGCGAATCATCTTCGTTTCTGCATCGTCGTTTAGCCGGGGGCTCGTCAAGCGACGCGTTCCTATCTGCGCGTTTAGAGACCCGAGGTACAGAATCGCCGGGCGGAAGTGGCTTGGGCTGACTAGATCGGACTACTAATGATGTCAATGTCGACTTCTTATTGTCCTTGTCGTCGTCATCGTTGTCGTCGTCGTCGCCCGTGAGGTCGATTATGGGCCTGTAGCAGACGACAGTCGCGGTTAGCGTAATGCTCATCGGAAAGGCAGCTATTATATAGCGGCCTGCGCTCTAATCAGATAAAAATAGACTCGACTTATATATATCCAATAATAATATAGGAAAAAGAGGGCCTTACGACACAGATATATCAACAACGCGTTTAGCCATGTTTTAAGAGTTGGGCAGTGCATTAAAATGAATAGCTTGTAAAAAATAGATAGCTCTTTTAGATTACTAATCAAACTCACTTATAAAGACTATATGCAATTAAGCATAAATCTTCTTTATATAGCAATATAATATAAAATTTTAACTTATCTTTATATATTTTAAAAGTTATACTATAAATTATTAAGTTATTAATATAACGCAGCTAATCGCTTGCAGTCGTCAATTACTATAGCTATATACGAAGACTTCAAGCTAAAGAGAAAAGGAAA
>NJET01000235.1:0-19856 GCA_002591415.1 Ophiocordyceps australis | reverse complement strand
GCCAGCGATCAATTAAACCAGCGATGCTAGCGATATAATTAAGCTAGCGATGAAATTGAGCTAGAGATGCTATTTCGTTATAGAATGAAGTATGATATATAGAAAATTAAGGCGCACGTATGGAATCGAAGAAACACTATCAGACAAGAGCTATTTGAGCCCGAGACTATACAGTTTCGAAGCTTCTCTGGCCTTCATACATAACCAAACACTGCCGGTGAGACTAGATCTATTCCAAAGTTCCATCGTAGTATAGTTCCATGATAAAGTCACTACCTCTCTCCACCTCTAATAGAGTAGTCCCGAGCGCTACAACGTAAGGATATATACCATTAATCTTCCCGAATGAGAGAAACCACGAAGGCGTGTTAACGACGGTAGTTAAGGGACCCAAAGAGTCCAGCCTTACCTGTCCAACGCTTTCCCGATGACCATTCGTGAAATGTAAGAGCATGCCTGCTATACCAACGCCGATTTTCACAATACATGGAGTAATTTCTATCAATCCTTCTAGATGATGCGAGGAAAAGAAAAAATCTTCCATCGCTACGTATACTGTGTTGTGGGTGGGTTGAGGACATAATAAGGGAAGACGCTTCATGTTAGGCATGGAGGTCGCGAAGGCTAGAACGCCGATGCAGTCGTTAGAATCATCGTAAAAAATTCGGCTAGTCTCTGGGCCAAGTCGGTCGACCAATTCGAATGGCTTGGACGGCCACAACTGTTTCAAATAGGCCCCTGCTACGAAAGTGCGACCCTTGTTCGTCTTGAACTTAATTTACCTTGTCAGCTTCGCAGCTCTGAAATGGAAAGTCCAACGACCTATCCCGACAGCTATTTCCCGCGCAACCCAGGCCTTACGTTGCCAGATTTCTATAACGTGCTCATCTAGGTCTATGGGCATGTATAACCAAGAGGCATGGGAAGCTGACCGGTAAAAAGACATGTCTTCACCGTCTGTATGGGCGTGAAATCGCGCTAGACCACTCGCCCAGAACCCTGAGTAGCCGGTTGTTGCGGGGCTGTTGCATTTGAAAGAAGTGATTCGAGTAGGAATCTTTCCAGGGCAATCTGGGCCAGCATGTTCCTCCTGCCGCTCTGCAGAGACGATCTCGGGAGCGCCATTTATCCCTCCGGCAATGTATGTGAAGTAGTGGAATCGAACCTGACTTGGTTCTGGAACGTTCCATGCAATAAACCCTTTTGCGGAGCTATTAATCGGCGCAGTTTTATACCCTGAGACGATTTAGCTGAATGTTGAAAATGCTTCAAGAGCGACCCACATACGATTTTACATCAATAATTAGCTCTCGACCACAAAAACGAATAGTACGCCACCATGTCCCAGAATTCTCATCGACAGCTAGCGCGTCTCTAGAGCCGGCTAGTCGCAACTTCGCAATTCCGAGATAATTCTCTGCTATGAGTAGAGACTCGGAGCGGTCTAGGCTCCAAGGTATGCTCGCTGCGATCATTGGACAGCGATGAAACGTATTCAGTGCCCTCAAACACGACGGACCTATACCATATGCTTCTGGTTGTGGTAATACTGCCGCAGTGTCTTCGATGAGGAGACCATAAGCTTCTAGCCTTCACTACTAAGAATACCTGAAGAAGGTGGTCCGCTATAAGGAAGTAGAGCTCTAAGGTTAATTAGGGGGTCTGATGTTCATATTCTCTCGAGAGCAACAGAGCCAGGCAATTGCGGATCCATCGGCGACGTCGACTCTCTTCCTCTTTACTGAGGATATAGCTATGCTTTGTTGCCTCAGCAAACTCTCGTGAGTGATCGAATCCAGCGACTCGAAAGCAATAAGGATGGCAACTATATTGAAGATTGGGACAGTCAAGGTCGTCGCAGACGTACCGGATCAGTGACTTCCCCGCTTTGTTTTGTTCCCATGTCCCTCGCATGTCTTGTGGCATTAACGGCATCAGCTTATGAGTCATACTTTGTGAGTGAAAACGGACCTATAAAAATGTCGTCTCTATTATTAATCTCGAACTGGCAGAAAATACACCGAGACGTAATACAAATCTTTTCAGACATGATTGAAGTTAACAAGGTGTTCGTGACACGTCAGCAACACCAGTGTGCAATGCCCCGGATCCTGCGAGGCTTTTAATCTTCCGAAGACGGAAGAATGGCGGGGCTGGGACCTAAAGAAAAACGGAGCGATAAGACATTTATCTCTTCTTTTTCGACAGTGAACCAGCCCCTTCGACCGGTCACTAAACCACACCATTTTAGCCTCGAAATGTTGCTAAGCTGCGCTTGACCCTTGTCGAAGTGACTTGGGCCTCTCGGGTGGGCTTTCTCCTTTGATGTAGGCGACGAAGCATGAAATGTAATATGCGCAGTCGTCAGTGGCATCGACGTAGGAAGATCGGTCAGCTTGACCGACAGACCCAAAGTACAGGTGCCTCATTCGGTAGTGGTTGCCACTCCGCTCAATGATCCAAACGCGGGCCTTAGTTCCCCAACTTGTCATGCCGTATACAAATTCTTCGCCAGATTTCTCAAGATATCTCTTCGCTCCTTGCCCAAGCTGATCCTCGACCTTTTTGAGCATGAGGGTCGGATGAGTTCGATATGGATACTCTCCAAGGACCCGCCCAACACTGAGGTCTAGTCTTGTGTTGCTTTCTCCGTCCGGGCTCACCTCAGAGTTGCTCATTTTAGAGTTCACAAGATAGTTCTGGGTGATCGGAAACTCCTGTATCAGAAAGTTTTGCCAAAAATTCTTGGCCTTGTATTCAATGTCGTGGTTCTGGGCCTCTTGGTAAAGGCATTGGAGCACCGGTGAGGTTAGAAGACTCATGATGAACGACAATTGTGACGGGAAATACTGGAGTGGAGAGCATGTGTGCGGCCGGGGCTACAAGGTGCATATTGCGACCCCAGTGCGGAGCAAAGACCGCTGCGCTGCTTTATTGTGAGAACTATATGTTTAAGTATCCTAGCGGCGGCTACTAAACGTGCCTGGCTGGTCGTTGAGACCGTGCCCGAAGACCTCTCCCTTTAAACTTCTACATTTGCCGACCTCGAGAAGCAGACACCAAAGTATATCATTCTATGTAGTAACTCGCCGTCGTATGAGTTAGGGAAGAAGTCGAGGGCTAGCTGAAGTCTACCCAAGAGCGGGTTCTAAACGCGCACTACTATCTGCCTCCAAAAGTTGTTGTCGTCGAGCTTATGACTAACAAATCTTGCCGTCTTTAGTAAATAATCCAGGGAAGTTGGCCTCCATCCCTACGTAGCCCAGAAAGAGTCTATCGGCTTTATGTCTAACCGTCTATAAGGCGCTATCAAGCACGAATCCCTTAGTACAAGGAACGTAGTAGGCAACAGAGTTTGGAATAGCTAGGAGCTTCTTTTTACTCAAGATTATTAAGCCTGCTTGCTATCCGGTTTTTATTACTCTTGCTTAACGTTACTCTTTTTTTTTGCGAGGAGGGGTGGGGGAGGGGGCGAGATTATAAAGGTGCTTTATTTTCTACGATGGTAGTACGTTTCGCTGCGAGTCATATATCGTCTAGTTAAAAGGAGCTCAATTCTTTAACACCCAATATATACAGGATTTGATCTAACTAGAAATAATTATAAATATGGAATTTCTTAGATGCTCGTATAGCCACCATCGACAAGCCAGCCCGCCCCCTGCGCATAACTGCTCATATGCGACGATAAAAGGACAATACTATCTGCTACCTCTTCAGATGTCGCCAGACGCTTTAGTGGTGTTAAAGATATCACAGCATTACGAATTTGATCCGTTAATAAAGGCGTGTCGACGTAGCCAGGGCATAAGGCGTTGATACGAATTTTATCCGCAGCGTATATACTCGCATCGGCCTTAGTTAAACCCATCATTCCTTTGCGGTGCGATTTTTTAGCGATATCCTTAATAAATAGTCTGGTAGCATAAATACATACCATGTTTAGCCGTAATATAAGCAGTATAGGTAAGAGGGAGTGAGGCGGCGACAAATCCTAGTATAGAGGATATATTCACGATAGTACCTCGACCCCGTCGAAGACCAAGATCCCTAGAATAAGTTAGTAAGCTCTCACTTATAATTTTCGTAGTCGCCTTACTCTTGCTCTAGCATCAAAAGAACCTCTTCCCTCTGGCATCGGTAAACGCCAAGTAGATTAATATTAATCACGTCCAGCCATTCATTTTCTGCTAATGAATGCGTAGGGGCCATTTTGCCAGTAACGCCCGCGTTATTAATAGCAATATCGAGACGACCAAAGGCAGCCTTAAGCTGAGCAAACCCAGCTTTAACCTGGTCCGACTTGCTAACATCCATAGCAAGCGTGAGGACCTTAACTTTTGGAAACTTCTCATTAAGCTCCTTAGCAGTCGCGTCTAGTTTATTCTGGTTGCGGCCGGCGATGGCGAGCTTCTCGATGCCATGCTCGGCGAAGGCGAAAGCGGTTGCCTTCCCAATGCCTTACCTCTATTAGCGATTTGGTTCTAGCCCAACGTTTGGTTTAATCGAGCTCACCTGAGGCACCGCCGCTAATAAATGCGTTGCCAGTCAAAAGGGGTGCCATAGTAATTTGATGAAGGAGAATTCTAAAAAATGGAATGTGTTGATTTCAGCGTTGAAGTAGCAGAGGTAATTTATAAGATAAGAAATAATTCCTGCGTTTGTAGTAGTAGTAGATGGAGTTGATTAACCTGAATTTTCAATGATACCTGTTCATTAGGTAGGGAAAAGGGAGAGTTTAAGTAGCTCTCTTACTTGCTGCAACTATTTGGCATTCTAATTTGGGTATATACGCTTCTTAGTAGCTATCCCTATTGACCCCTCATTGCTAACTGTTTAGTATGACGTAGTAAAGGAACAAAAGACGCATACGTGAACAGCGTTATATAAAAACCTGCGATTAATTGAATGTGGAAGAAGAGTGAAACTTCCGAGACTTCCGAGTCCTAGATGTACCTTAACTCGCTGGTGCTACACTAAAATTTCTTTGTTTTGGGTCCTGCTTCCCCATGTACTTTCCTGACACAAGGAGGGGAGGTGCGACTATGCCTATAAGAGCAAGGAAGAAGGCTAAACCGCTAGCAAAGTTCCCCCCTAACCCTTAGAAGGATAGGGTATTACTTGTCTGCTTTCTTTAAAGCTTTACTTCTAGCAAGGGCTTAGAAAGAGATCTGCATTGATATATATCCGTTTAATTATTATAGCTGGGACATGTCCCTTCTCGCCGTCCCTTAGTACAGCCCCTAAAAGAACCAGTATAGTCTTCGGTTTTATATATCGCTGATAGTTTAGCCTATAAGGGGTGTTGTTAATCTCCTGCCTATAGTAGCTGCTTATATTTGGCCAAGTGCTAGTCTAGCGCTCGGCAGTTCGTTTAGACTAACCGGTTAGACGTTGCCTAGGCTCTAGAGCAAGTCTCCACATTCGGCTTTTCCATTGAAATGCGGTCTAAATAGAATGACATCAACGACTTGAGTATCAAGACGATACTCTAACCATGAGATAGGAGTTTTTGTTCCGTTTAAATTTCTAAAAATAAAAATAGCGTGAACTAGGCTAAGGGCCTCTATGGCCCGCGACTAATGGTCGGCAACATCGTACCGGTCGGCTTAATGATAAGAGTATTGCTAATCGTATAGTAACCCATAATTTTAAAGTACTGTAGGGCAGAATCTATTTACTAGAGGTATCTTTCTAGCTCTAAAATCGCTATATAAAAAATGTTATTTATATCGCTGGCTGTGGCAAGGTCTGGCAAGGTCTTATAGGCTCTGGCTGGCTCTGGCTGGCTTTGAATGGCTCTTCCTGGTTTTGAATGGCTCTGCCTGGCTCTGGCAAGGTCTGGCAAGGTCTGACTGGCTCTGACTGGCTCTGCCTGGCTTTAGTAAGGTCTGAAAAGGTCTGGAAGGTCTGGCTAGTTGGAAGGTCTAGGTACATAGCGGAGATTTTTTTCCGGAAAGGTACCTAAAAATTTCGAGTTACTATACGATTAGCAACACTTAACGATGAATGGCGCCAGAGTGCAAAAGTTGACATAAGCGAACAAAGGACAAAAGTAATTTAAACTCGGATGCCGGGTGCGGTTAGACCAGGCACGCTAATGTATATCCAGAACGAATCAATACGGCCTTGGCCTTGCATGATGAGAGAATGATTGGACTTGCCCTGAGCGAAGTGTGCTTTGAATAAATGTTCTTGCCAATGTTTGGTTCGTGGCAAGCAGCGAGTTGATAAAATGAGAACGCAGCACATTGTCCAGTTGACTGACAACGGCCAGGTCTGCCTAGAGTGTGAGGGATTGAGGCGCTTTGTGAATTCTAAGGTCGTACCAATAGTGCTTTGAGGACTGAGGTACCATTAACATGATGGTTTACATGTACCGTGCGAGGCAGATTAGCAAGTGCTATGTTGACACGGCGTACTCAGAGTAGCATAAGCGACCCGGCACATCTTGCACAGGTCAATGCAGTCGGCCCCCGGTTATGAGGCTATTTAGTAGCTCTTATCACTTTTTTTTGCACTACACCAAGGGAAACGACAGATCGAGATTCCTGATGCATTTGATTTCGGCTAGCGGGGGACCAATGATTCGATGCCGCCCATTTTCGGGCGGCTTGTACGGAGAAATGAAGGAGCAGCAGGCAAGATTACCTTGAGCGTCAGTGCAAGGGGTAGCAGGCAAAATATCCTTGGGTGTGAGTGTAAGAGACAGTAGGCAAGATTGCCTTGGGTATACCTAAGCGCTTTCAGCAGTAGGCAAGATTGCTTTGGGTATGAACTGTAGACTTATGAGGTAAAATAACTGAAATCATCGTTTGAGCAAACGCAAGGACCTCGGACCTTGCGACTCGTGATAGAACAAGCAAGGACCGGATTTCTCGCATTGAGCAACTATGTCCACAATGATGCTGGCGCGTGCTGCCCCTAGCCCCGGCGAGTGTGGGGCCAGCTGCATGAATAAAGGAAGGGTAGCTCTGTGATGGCTTATTGTTGGTAGATATTCACCTTGTTGACTTGGAGAGAGCTGCGTGAAGGATGCCGTTGCTGATGCTGTACCCAAGCTCACGTATAAGTTGGCTTGTCTACACCACGAACCGCTGGTTTCGGTATCCTGAATTTGGCGGCAATACGGCGGCCCAGAACTCCTTCGCCGAGGACAATAACAGGGCGTCCTTCAGTAGATAGCAGCGGCATGGTCAAGGATGGGTAGGCGTGATGGAATGACAAATAAAGTTTAAAATAGTACTCATGACCCGTTTCTCACGCTAGTTAGATAAAGAGGTTGCGAGAGACGGACGTTAGGTTGAAAAAAATATCGCTAAGCATAAGCATCCAAAAAAGCACAGCTATACTGATAGCTTAATCTGGAGCATGGAAACCATTCCGAGCTTCGCCTACGATATGAGTAACTCGAGACACGATTCTTTAGAAGTTCCAGACATAGTTGAAACAACCAATCGCGAATTATACCTCTTTGAGAACTAATGAGATAGAACAAAGCGAACTTTGGCGAGACACGATTCTTTGGAACTCTAGATATAGTTAAAGCAACCAATCGCGGATTATACTTCTTTGAGAACTAATGAGATAGAACAAAGCTAACTTCGGGACCACCGGGACTTCTTATACCAGGTGCGGAACGGAATGTAAAGTTCTAGTATAGTTAATGCTTAAGGTTTCGCTTCTACTTTTACTACGTAACCAAGCCAGGCCTTAAGGTAATATTCTACCCTCTTTAACTTATATTATATCTACTCTAGCTATCGACTTAATGATATAAGTCTATGCTTCTTTATATATAACCTAGCCAGTACTTATAGAATAGTTTTAGTAGTACTTCGGGCTATTGCGCAAATTAGAAATAGTTTAAGGACTTATAAGTCGTCTTATAGTAATTAGGGTAGTTCTTTTTTCTATAAATAGTCTAAGGCAAAGATATCAATCTTAGTGAAACTAATTATAAAGCTAAAGAAAGTCTATAAATAAGTGGATAAATTTTCTATTAAGCTATTTCTGCGCGGCATTAACATGTAATAATATGAGAAAGCTCCGCGTTTATAAATATCCATACCCTGAAGCATCTTTTTCCTTTCGCTACTACAACTCGTCTAAAATATATATATCTTAAGTTTACTACATATTTAAAAAGCTCTTCCAGTAACCTACTAACTACCGACGGCCGACTTTTCTTACCATTATTAGGTATATCTTTTCACCCTTAAAATGTCTTCATCACCTATGACGATTGGCGTGGTCGGTACAGGAGTTATCGGGTCGTCGTGGATCGGTCTATTCCTCGCCCGTGGCCATAAGGTACTTGTTTCTAGTCCTTCCAAGGGATCGGATAAGAGGCTTGAGGAGCACCTTAAGAGCATCTGGCCTACTCTCAAGGAAAGGGGACTTGCTCCAGGCGCATCGCTATCCAACTATAAGTTCGTCGGTACTAGCCTTAAAGAGCACTATAAGGATGTCGACTTTATCCAAGAGGTTAGTAATAATAATATAGTCTTCCCTTAGTAGCGTCTTTACTAATACTATAAAGAATGCGCCTGAAAGAGTGGACCTTAAAAACGATTTAATTGCTGAAATAGATGCCGGTTGTAGGCCAGATGTGATCATTGCGTCATCTTCTTCTGGCCTACCTAGTTCAAAATTTATTCAGAAATGCAAAGTCAATCCCAACAGAGTCCTTATCGGTCACCCATTTAACCCGCCGCATCTTATGCCGCTAGTCGAAGTTGTGCCGCATCCCGGAACTGATAAAGCTATTATTGATAAAGCTATTAATTTTTACAAAAGCCTAAACCAACATCCTGTTCTTATTGCGAAAGAGATACCTGGCTTCGCTGGAAACCGCCTTCAAGCAGCCCTATGCAACGAAGCATATAGTCTAGTAAGCCGAGGAGTTTTATCGGCCAAAGACCTTGGTAGGGTTAATTCCCTTACTCGATTATACTTGGATTACTACTAACTACCTACCTTATATAGATACCTGCGTAACTAGCAGTCTCGGACCGCGTTGGGCTGTTAATGGACCTCTCGAGTCTAATGCGCTAAGTAGCGGTGGCGGCGCTGATGGGTTTAGACATTACCTTGAGCATTTGGGACCTGCTATGCAAGGTTGGCTAAAGGACATGCAAGCAAATAGCATGGTTTATGATACCAAGAGCCTTGATGAACTAAGCGCCAGTGTCAATAAGGAACTTCAAGGAGGAAATATACAAGAGGTCGAACGCCGACGAGACCAGCTCCTCCTACGAATTTTATGTTTAAAAGAAGAGTAAGGGTTTAGAATTATCATTCGTCGAAGAATACCGCCCTATCAGAATCGTCCAGAACGATGCCTAATCGGGTGCGGCATCGTTTCAACGTCAATTTCAAGCACAAGGCCGACACTAGGTAAATAGTATCATAGGAATAGAGCTACAAGGCAATATTACCGTCTAGTCTGAGGAAGGAACATGTATTTTGGCTTGTAGTCGATGCGCCTATCCATAGTAAGTCTATATATTCTTCTCTAGCATTCGTTAGCCATCATGCAAGACCTAGAAGCTATTGGCTATTGTTCTCACATATATCCAACGCGCCTGGTTGTTCACACCTTTTTTCCAGGGTGAAAAAAGCAGTCCTGAGGCGTATGGTACAAAGAGCTGAAGCACAAGTCAGATGAAGTGACGGCCATGCAGCTCACTACCTGCAACTTGAGTCCGAAACTTGGTAGTGGTGTCGTTGCTAGCATCATCTACATCATTTACCTAGTCAAAGTGGAAGATGCGTCTGACCTAGACAAAACATGGAGCAGTGGCATTCTCGTCAACTGCAAGTACGCACCTCTTTGATCTTTATCTCTTTGCGACTCCTCTCACCTCTCCTAGTATAGCTGAAATGAATGTCGCAACGATGATCGCTTCCACTCCTGGCTTCGCCTCCTTTATAAGCCGCCATGTCCGCGATTCAAGATTTGTCCTGTCTTGTCGCCGCATCCTCGGCTATACCCACGACAAGAAACCACGAGACCCGGATCCTAACCGGCCGCGCAGCCGACGCGGCGACTGTCTGCAATGTCAGAGGCGAGTTCTGCCTACAGAGTCATGGGTGCTTGATAGTGGGAATACGTGTCAGCGCTGCGGCAATATGTATTCGTGTGCCCGAGACACTTCTGCAAGAGTTTTAAGCGCCGTGAACGTCGAGCGCGTCTCTAGCCAGTAATGCATTAGTGAACAATCAGGAGTATAGACTTTTTTATTTTAAGGAAAGAAAAGGAGTTCGGAATTATGCCTCTGGTAGCTAGTACATGACGGTGAATTATCCGTTGCGCCTTATTAGCATTCGACGCTGCTATACCGAGAAGTGATACAATCTAGCTTCCTTATTTTGCAAACAATGCTTCAAGGCGATTTTCTGACTCAATTTAGTACAAATGTCGTGCGACTAGCATTACTTATAGCATTATTCATAGGTTAAGGCCTAGGTTTAAAGCATTGCCCCCCGGGCTTCTACCTCGTGAGCCGGAACTTCATTCGCCTCCATCTCTACCAAGATATTTCTTTGCGGCCTGGTCACGTCCAACTCCTCGGGCTCTCGCTTAGGCACACAATCTGAGTGTAGCTGCGGCTTAAAATACTCCTTGTCTAGATCCATGGCCGCCTTGAAGCGTTTACGCCGACGAACTATGCAAAATCTAGCAATACCAAGATTAATTGCTAGTACTAGCACAATAGCGACGACGACGGCGGCAATCCAGCCCTTTGGGGGAGCTGGCGAAGCTTCTGAACACGCGGCTTATTAGTAGGCAATACTTCCAACGCTATAGACAAGAGACTTTAATTACTAGCATATCGAGAACTTGTGTCCGAAATATTTGCGGGTTCTGTGAAGAGCGAGATGTTACCCGTGATTGACGGCTCTTGCATCGGGTTGAGCGCGACTCGGACCGTCTCGGTGTGAACAAAGTCGCTTTTATCGGTGAATGTAAAAGTGCTCTGCTGGCACGAGGGGCACTTGGACGCCCGAGAGAGGACGCCCGCCAGGCTACTGAAGCCAACTCTTTGGGAAGACGCCGGCGCAAAATCCTTACAATAATCGAGATATTCTGCAATCGGTCCAATAAGGCGCGGGGTTGATGGATCGCCGGTCGGGTCTATTTTAACGGAGACACTGGCCGGGTCTAATGTAGCGGAGACACCATCCGGACGTGATTTAACATCAAGACATGCTAAACAGGTAATGACAGCCTCCTGAAATGGCGATCCTGACTTGCAGAGAGCATCGTTCTTCCCCATTTTTTGGGCAATGCCGGCTACTTGATCTATGGAAAGCCAGAGGTGGTGAGCTGGAGTAATAGTAAACACTAGATAAATAACAAGATGGACTAACTGCAACCATCATAACAGCGAGCCGGGTAAGTGTCCGAACTTGCTGTATCTGTAACGGATTGTGTCTCTACTATAGATGTAGCTGAACCCAGGCCGATGCTCTGGATAGTGCCGGTGGATGAGGTAGCGGCTGGTATAGACATTATTTCTTGGACATGCGATTTTTGTGCAAACAATTGCCTGGCAAATACGCCTTTGGCAATTATTGAGAGTAGAAAGAGGGGAAATCTAGCACGTCTCTCCTGCTTTAGCACGAAGCTTACCGCAGCGTACAACTAGGGGCCCGCAGCGTATCATTGGGGGCCGTTGAGTCTGATTTTATACCAACTGCAGCTTACTCGCCCCAGCCGGCTCGGCATGCTTGAAATATAGCCACGGAGAAATATTCATAGCTCAAGGCAAAGAGTACATGGATGTCGAAACGTTCATGCCTATGCATCCCTTGATTTTTCTCCCAAATTTACCTCAAGCCAACAGCCTCCTCCTTCCTGATAATATCCCCATGCCTCGCCTTTACAAAGAAACAATTACCGACCGACCTGCATCGCTAGCTCAATGTATCGCTGGCTGGCTAGATTAATTGCAAGGACATTGCTAGCTTTCTTGCATCGCTGGCTACCTATGCTGTCGCGAGAGCAAGAGACGTGATATACAGAAAATAGCGGCGCATGTAACCCCCTATAAACAAACACATTCGGGTCGCAGAATAACAATTTCAAGTGTCCGGATACCGCAGGCCCCTATATACCGCATATATCTTGAGCGCATTTGATACGTTTGCTTTTGTGCCCTCTGGCGTCTCCGCTTCGTTTTCTTTTTCCTCCCATCAGCTTAGATAGCTGTTTGTTCTTAGGCGCTGGTAAGAATATAGCTTCATTGAAGTCGATGACCATGAAACGCTGGCACTCGTCGTTCCAAACCATGTTTGGGTCGCGCTCGTCGCCCTGGTACACGCCCTCGCTAAATACCTCCTGCCAAGAGCGCGACTTTTCACTCTTTAAGCCTGGCGCTTCTTCGCCCGCCCACGACATTAGCATCATGCAAGTGATCCTTGCTCCGCCGGGTAGAAGGTATCCCGGATGGAGTCGGATAATACCTAGGTATACAGGTATCACCTTGCCTTGAAGCCTTGCCAGTCGTGCATAAACAATGCTCTCGTGCTCTAGGCTACTGAGATGGTGAGCTAGTGTTCCCTTTGCGACAAACGCATAGCCGTATAGAGCTAGGTCAATCTTGAAGAGTATCCCGATTGCCCCACGCTTATCTTCGCGGTCCAGAGCCCTGCAGCCTCGGTATGGAGTGTGGTATAATTGTTCGCCTATCAACCGGTTAAACTCGTCGAGGCTGATGGGATGCCGCGTGCTGTCTTCTTGGGCGCGATGTAAGAGCACGTTGGGGCAGTTGCTGTCTAGATTTCCGCCGTTCTTGAGGCCCAAAAGACAAGCTTGCGTGCAGTAAGATCTATTCGGAGCCCACTCAGAGGTTTCCGTATTCTCATCTGTATGGCTTGAATCTGCCTTCCTTTTCAGTGCGTTGGTCTTTGCCCGCTCAAGACGTAAATCGTCTTGTGACCTATCCGGCTCATCATGGTCGCTATCGCGTGAAAGAACTGTCGCTGTCTTACAGGACGAACTTGATCGCAAAGCGTACTTCCGTTTGGCTGGGGACTCCGAGGAAATAAAGTCTGGGTCCTCTGAGCCTGGTGGAGATGTAGGCTCGGGTGAACTCGTGCTTTCTATCTCGACGTGTGTCGAATCTTCGTAAGGCTGTCCCCAAATGGCTAGCTTCTCCTTTATCACTGCCACTGACGCTTCAAGCGAGTTGTCTCTGAGTGCCTGGGACCCGAGGCTCAAGAGGGAAAAGCTGGCCAGCTGAGCAACTGCAGTATGAGACAGCAAGTTGCTCTGGTCCTTGACGGATGCTATTCCAACGTCCTTTTCAGGAATGCATAGATGATAATATAGCGTCTGTGGATCGGCGCGGTCGAAATGAAGCAGGACCAACACTTTTCCAGCAGCCACATAGCCATATACCACACCATACCAAATCATATAATTAAAGACCTGTGTCATCGCCATAGCAATGCCCACCTCATTCCTTTCTTTCAGCCGTAGGTCGTCATCCGTGCTATATTTATCGCTATTAACTAGCTGCGTGACCTTCATAAAGAGCTGTTCATTAGTTAGAGCAGCCTTGACGTATTTCACGGAAAACTTGTGGGCAGCTTTAAAGTCATAGACGAAAGCCACACTATGTTCGTTATTCAACTCAACACGGATGCCCCAACCGTCAGGCCGTAATTTCGGAATCTTGAATCCCGATGTAGATGCATTGGATTGCTTGCTAGACCCTATCTGGGGTTGTTGTATTATGTCCGAAGTCGGGATATCGTCCTCAGGCGGCAATAGAGTAGGGATGTTGTTGAGAAATATAAGCGCGTTGCATTGGTATTGCTGCCGTAAGTCGTTATCTCTCCATAGAGAGCCCAGGATAGCGCGAGTTGGTTCCTCAACGGAGCGGCTCTCAAAGCGGTCAATGTCGTTTTCGGTTTTTGCCGGAAGGCCAGCAATAAAATCCCCTAGGTCTCTCGAGGTTGTCTCTTGATTAAAGAGTCGTTCTTCACCACAAGCTCTGGAGATCTCCTCAAAATATCGTTGTCGCTGGTAGTTGGCAAAGGCATTCCAAGGACGAAGCCACTTTGGATAAAATTTTCCATCAACTCGAGTCGGTAAGCCTGTCGAGGGCTTCACTCTATGGTCAAGTATGAGTTTGTTATAGACACGGTAGTGACAGTTGTACAAATATTCGGTCAGCGTGCTTTTTTGGAGCTTGCGCTGCATCATCTTATTCTCGTGTCGTATTTCCTCCATCTCGCGTCGATTTTGCTCAGTCTCGCGTCGAGTTTGCTCAGTCTCGCGTCGAGTTTTCTCATTCTCGTGTCGTGCCTCCTCCATCTCGCGTTGAGCTCGCTCATTCTCGCGTCGTGCTTGTTCCAACAAGCGCTGGAGCTCTTCAATCTTTTGGGAGTCACTTTGGGACATCGTGCGTAACAATCCAAAAGTAAAAGTGCGCTGTTTCAGGGGTATATATGAGCAAAAAGCCAGTGTCTGAAGCCCGTGTTTACTGGAGGTTAACAAGATTCGTTACCCCTATTTGTAGTCAACGGGTAATAATATTTTTCCGAACCGCACATAGGCAAGTAGTTTACTTCTCCCTACCCTGAACCCTAAAGAGCATCCCCCGATTATTACGGCTTATATCGACGGCTTGTTTATTTATAGCATTTTTACATTTACAAGAAGCAATGCAAACATAGGAAAACGCTGCATAGCAGGTCTAGCAATTATCCGGCTAGGTGTCCTCTGACTGCATCTCATTTTTGTATTGCCAACAGTAATATCTTATGGTTCAGGATTCAGGCTATGTCTTTTGCATGGAAAACACAGCATCTTAACGCTTGAAGACTTAGCCTTAACCTAGGTACTATATAGGTAGATAATCAGGAAACGCGGTTAGAGAGTTTGATCTCTATATAAGCGGACTTTTTAAGAGTCTTTGCTAATCGTACAGTAACTCGAATTTTTTAGGTATCTTTACGGAAAAAAAATTCCCCGCTATATACTAGATATATTTAACGCGAGATATATCTATACTAGACCTTTTAACTAGCTAGACTTGCTAGACCTTGCTAGAGCCATCCAGACCTTGCTAGAGCCAGCCAGACCTTGCCAGAGCCAGCCAGAGCCAGCCAGACCTTCTAACTAGCCAAACTTGCCAGACTTGTCAGACCTTGCCAGAGCCTGCTAGAGCCTACTAGATAGAGCCTACCAGACCTTACTAGACCTTACTAGAGCCAGCGATATAAATAATACTTTTTTACGTAGCGATTTTCGAGCTAGAAAGATACCTCTAGTAAATAGATTCTGCCCCGTAGTACTTTAAAATTATAGGTTATTATACGATTAGTACTCGGTGACTATACGATTAGCAATACTCCTTTTTAATAGTAAATAATCTAAAAAAGAATGAGATGCTGCAACATAACTAACATGTACTACGTTAAACATGTAGTTTGAGTGAAAATAGCATCGCTCCACTCATAAACCAATTTACCTACTCTAACTGCGCTTCTGCAAATATTTTCCCAAGCGTTAACTTGACTCCTTTTAGCAAAACGCCAGTGTCATGTGTGATTAATCCTCTTGCGAAATACACAACTCGTGTCGAACTACCAACTGTCTGTTTACTACTAGCATTCGTAGGCAAGTTTCATCTTCATATTCCGCTGGATCGTTCCCTTGTGCCTCGCGACATCGTCTTCCACATGCCGATGGTATGCCTCTATGTGAAACAATGTCTCTAGGGCAGACGTATACCTTTTTGTTTTCCCAAGAAGGATATATTTCCATTGTTGTATCAGAACGTGTGGCCTTGTTTAGCGTATTCCCGTCTCTGTCGTCGTATCTCTTAAATGTATGCTTTGACTCAATGACATTGAGATATTCTTTTTTCTCCAGCCATTTCTGTAGTCTCTGTATTCCAAAATATCGTGCTTCGCCTAATAAAGCAAGATAGAGGCCATAGTTGTGGCCTCTTGCCTCCTCGTAGAATATTGGATATGTTGAGTGTCGGAGATAGCGAAGTATATGCTCGAAGAGACTTGGGTCGGCGTCAACAAAGTATGAACCGTCATCTAGCTGGCTCTTCCATCTGTCAGATAGAAGAGATTCGAAAAATGTGCTTTCGGTGACAAGAGTTTCCCTTGTTGTAGTAAACCACCGCTCGCCGACGTGTAGGCGAACCCGTGTATCTGTCGCACAAGATTCTAGATTTGGGGTTTTAGGCTCCATAGTGTCAATCATTACCGTGGTTCGAGGGTAATAAGCAGCATCGAAAAAGCAATATGCGTGGACGTCAGGGAAAAGTGTGCCGCTTATTGAGCAGATGCAAACAGACAGCTAGATGTAGGGGCGATATAGCCAGGCTCTACATGCATAGGCTACCAAGGGATCCGGTTTTTAGACGGCCCAAGATAATCTATTATAGGAAGGAGATGTAGTGTTGTGTTGCAAAGGCACTAAGATTTATGATATCTGACAATGGTGGCATAGACCCCCGCAGATAATGGGACTTAAATGGAGACAATTGGTGGTTCTAGTCGACTAGTTATTATAAATGTGACTTCAAAGCTGCAGCTACGGCCTGGAAATCATCGGTACAATGTCTCATATCTCGGTTACATGCTTGCTTCTATGCGCCTATATAGTGAGTGAAGAGAAAAGACAATAGACGACCAAAGGATATAATGCATCCCGTATTTAACGTTCCAACGGTGATTCATGGCTTGTACTCTTTCTTCTAAACAGAGAATCAGTTACTCTTTCAGCTAACTTTGTTTGTTTGTCACAACATGAGCGCTTATATCCCTACAGAAAACTTGAAGAGCCGCTGGGCGAGGCGATTCATTCGCAAAAATACTTCAGCCGAGATCGACGCCCTTAGGCAGAAACATAAAAGTCCTTCCACTTGCATTAGGAGACGAGCAAACAACTTCGGATCGGCTGCCGCTAGACTTTTGTTACAAGGGTAGCACGTTATCGGAAACGTCACAGGGCAGGAAGGTTCCCCTCCCGCAACGATAAGTATGTATCGTGGGTGCTGGCATCTCAGGTCTCTACATCGCCATGATTCTGGACGATCTGGCTATTCCCAACCTAACGTACGACATTGTAGAGGCCAGTTCTAGAATTGGCGGGCGTGTGTATACCCACCGCTTTAGTCAGGAAAAGCACGACTACTACGACGTTGGCGCTATGCGCTATCCCGATATCCCTATTATGCAACGGGCCTTTGACCTGTTTGAGCGCATCGCAGTGCCACAGATTCCCTACTTGATGCGTGGGACAAACTGCCCACAGCTGTTCAACGATTGGTTGTATAGATCAGAAATCAAGGACCCGTTTGGAGTCAGTCAGAAAAATGGTGGTGATGTGCCAAGCCAAGTGGTAGGAAACGAAGACAAGATCCTTCGTCGAGCTGTTCAGCCATATCAAGAGATGCTGCAAACGAATTTTGAGAAGGGCTTCAATAGCCTCATGCGGCTAGACGACTACAGCACCAGGGAGTATCTGCTGCAAGGCGGCTTGGAGCCCTGGAAAATAGAGCCTTATAACTTCCATGCCGTTGAGTGGATGGAGACGCAAAGCACGTCGACCAATTACTTCTACCAGTCCTTTTCGGAGAATGTTATTGACTCGCTCAGCTTCCATAGCCTCGTGTCAGACTTGAAATGGGTCTGTATCGACGGCGGCAGCTCTCTAATCACCGATACCATGGCAAAAGAAACAAATGGCGGCGGTAGAAATTTTGCAATGTAGACAGCAAGTATGGCAGAAATGAAGCCAAGGCGGTTAATGGCAATAGTTAGAGACTTTGGTCGTCAAAGCGCTCCTATTGTCATGTCAGCATTGCAAGTCGCGCTTACTTTGCAAAAGACAGTCGTATGATCGAGCCGGCTTCAATGCGACGTCTGCTCCAGGTATATACGACTGAACTCAAGTGCCAAGAAGATAGCTGTATTACCTTGCTGCTTGAGCCTGCCGGCAAGCCTTCAGCTGGGCTAAAAATCGACTCTACTAATAAACGCGCTGAGTCAAAGAGGGACGCGGAGCGAGAAGCCTGGCTGACCTAATTGCAGTCACGTGCCTCGGTGCTCAACGACTAATGTCGGAAATATCTTTGCCAACGACAACTGCCGCCATTTCACAATACGCCCGCATTAAGAGGCTGCGCCCATGACCTCTTCTTTTTAGCTGCTAAAAATGGACGCTATTCTGACCCGCCGATTCGAGACCCTCGATGAAGCACTTGCCGCGCTTGAAAACGTTGCCCGTGAGCAAGGCTTTGCCACCGCAATCCGCACCAAGAGGCCGTCGGCAGCCAACCCGACTTATGTGCTTCTACGCTGTTCAAAGGGGAGCAAATGGATAGACCAAGGTGACCCAAATATACCCGAAAGCAAGCGCCGCCGTAATACAATATCCCAAATGACGGCATGCCCGTTCAAAGTCCTTATAAAGCGCAAGGACGTACCAAGGGACAGTGGCAATATCTTCTGGAGTGTTTCAGTCACGCATCACGAACATAACCACGAAATGATTCCCGCAATTGGCCATACAAAATATCGGGTGCAACTCGTCAATAAGTATAAACACGTGATTATATCACTCTACAATAGCGGCAACAAACCCTCCCAAATTATGCGAAAGCTTCACGCTTACGCCGAAGGAACTCTCGTCACTACGCTTCCAGGCGCACTACCTCCACAAGATCCAGACGTCATGGCCATATCAAGAAGCGATATTAGTAACGTAATAATGCGATATCGTAACGAAATGCTTAATCAGGATGGCTCTGTTATGGGCATGGCAGGCTCTGTGGCGAGCACAGATGGCTCTGTGGCGAGCGTTGATGGTGATCATTCTACCAATGCACTTGTCCAAGATGGGACTGATGCCAACTCAGCGTCGCCTCTAACCATGCTACGAAATTCTCTGCTTGAGGCAATCGTATGCACAAATACACTGCGAGGGAACATTGTCTCGGGAGACTGCACCACAGAATCTATGCTAGTCGAATTGGACAAAATTGGCGGAATACTTTCGCGACTCGCAGGTTGATGAAAAGTTGGAAGTTTTTTTGTTGACGTTGGGTTTTGGCCACTATTATCTGGTGCCATATTCCCGTCTTTGCATGTAAATAAATCTGACCCAAGCGTATAAGACTGAGCCAAGCGCACAATGCATAGCCTGCAAAGACCATGAAGCTTTGGCAATCACTTATAGTTCTTATAGTTAACGCCTCTATTTACGGTCAGAGCGAGAATTAGAGCCCTAGCGTAGCCCAGGGCGCTGCCGATGCTGCTTTTGATCTGGTCAAGCTTGTTGATGAAAATACAAGATGAAAGAAGATAGACACTTTACAAGGTCCTGTTCATGCCTTGCTCACAATATCTATAGCTGTTGCTGCTCAACATGATCGTACAAAGGGCGCAGTGAAAGTGTTTTTCAAGTGGAAAAAGCATGGTTACAGCTACTTATTGATACGCTGGAAGAGGACACAATAGAAAGAAAAGCAGCGGTGCTAATAACTACTGCGCTGCTAGGCGAAGTCATAATTAATAAGTACTAGTAATATTCTAGTACAAAAAGTAATAAAGTTTTATATAGAAAGGATATTATATAAAAACGCTAAAGTTTTAAAGAAAGTAACCTTATTTAGCTATAGTATTATTACTTTTAATATTATAAATAAGTAGAAAACTTACTTAAATGAATAATAAATATTATATTAAGAATACTATTAGTAGTAGTAATATATATTATAAAGCTTAATATATTTTTATTGCTTTGATAAGTATACTAAGGGAGGTAGGAATACTAGTTATGCTTTATATATATAATAGCCATACCAGTGGTTTAC
>NJET01000234.1:0-18394 GCA_002591415.1 Ophiocordyceps australis | reverse complement strand
AGCGTTTATACCCCCCCACAAACGAGCCATATTTGGGTGGCCGGATAAACGGGGCCTATATTAAATCATACATGATTATAAATAGAAATGTTTTGATGTTTAGTTAATAATGGATGCTCTTTGCAAGGGCTAGAAAATAGCTGTTGTGTGCATTAATGGTCTTGAGGATAATAACTGTTGGCATACACTTTTGGCTACTTGGCTTACCTATGCCTTTTTGCCTCAGTTATTCATGCCTGTGACAACTACGGAGTATAATAGCTTTACTTAATGCTGTGGGATTGACCCACATGTTGACCAGCTATTGGTCAGGATCAGCCGGACTTCTCTGTGGCTGGGTGAGATTAGGCTTCTTCCTCCTCCTTCATAGTTATTCAGCACCGTTGCACTTTGGTTTGTGCATCCACACTTCAGCCTTAAATCGGATTCGGTACTCCGCAGCGGTATCCAACTTTATCGAATTCGCCCCCGTCAAGTCGACGACATCTGTTGCGCTTATCTGGGTCCAATGTCGCAGCAGTCTAATCGCCAGAGCCTCCCTATATCTACCACGACGCTGCTGCCGCAAAGATGATGGCCTGCGTGTCTGCTGCGGCGGTGCGCTGTTGCTACTGCGTGGAATGGCCTACTCTTCGCCATGTGCCCTTGACAAGACTTATCCGACGCAGCACCGAGCAAGGCAGTGCTTGGAGATGTGCCTCGACGTACAGCCATGGCAACGCTGACGGCGGTCCGCCTGCCTGGCCGCGAGAGCCTCATCCGACTCCCTACCAAATCCTGGGCATGCACAAGAGCGCTCCATACACGAAGAGCCGCTTTTACCAGCTCGTCAAGCTATACCACCCCGACACGCAAAACCACTATTCATCTCGGGCCTCGTCTTCCAACCAGCCGTCCATTTCGCCCGCGACTCGGCTCGAGCGCTATCACCTAGTCATTGCGGCCAATGATATCCTGAGCGATCCGTCAAAGAGGCGGTTATACGACAATCACGGTATTGGCTGGTCCAACCACTCTACAGCTTCTTATACTCGCAATGACGACGCACGGTACAAGCCCAGACCGACGGTTTACAATAATGCGACGTGGGAGGACTGGGAGCGTTGGCACCAGGCGCAAAACGGGCAGCAGGCCCGGAGCCACCCACTATACATGAGCAACGGCACCTTTGCTGCCGTAGTCGTCATGATGTGCATGATTGGAGCTTTGGCGCAGGCGAACCTTGCTGAAAGGTCGGGCGTCTCCATGATGCAGGCGACAAATATTAGCAACCAGAAAATTGGCCAGGAGATTCTTCGCAGGACCACGTCTTCTGCGGGCCTGACAAAAAGCCAGAGAGTGGATGGCTTCTTGCGGGAGAGAGAAAATGCTGCCTACAGCTACAGGCCGGAAAACTATCATGATAGACCGCAGTCTGGGAAAAATGGCTGAGTGTGCTCGAGAGCCCGTGGTCGCTTGGATACTGGTCGGATTTGCGCCCTTGGCTTGGTGTCGTGGCATACTGGCGCAATGGCAGCAATATTCTCGCCGCGCTCTCTCCGAACCAGTTGCTTCTGGAAAGACAAAGGCATATTCATTCTTAAAGACAATTCTAGCCACTCTCTGTAAAGATGCAGCTGGCCACCTATATAGGCGCCCTCGATTGACCGCCCAAGCACTTGAAACTACGAACCTGCTTTCACCAGCGCAGCCAAAAATTTCCCTTGTCCCCTACTCGGTTCTGCTTTTTCACTTTCAGGATCTTGACTCGTCTGCCTCAATACAACAAACAACCATGGCTATTCCACATTCCTCTCCCCATCTCTCAGAATATTAACTCTACATCAATACAACAATCTCTATCCTTTTCTATCCATCTCTCAGGACCTTGACTCTCTCTTAATACAATAGTCACGTGTACTCTGCACTCGTCTCCCTATTCCTCAGAACATTAACTTTGCTTCAACACAGCAATCTCTATCCTTTTCTATCCATCTCTCAGGACCTTGACTCTCCCTTAATACAACAGTCACGAGTACTCTGCACTCGTCTCCCTATTCCTCAGAACATTAACTTTGCTTCAACACAGCAACCTCTATCCTTTTCTATCCATCTCTCAGGACCTTGACTCTCTCTTAATACAACAGTCACGTGTACTCTGCACTCGTCTCCCTATTCCTCAGAACATTAACTTTGCTTCAACACAGCAATCTCTATCCTTTTCTATCCATCTCTCAGAACCGTAAATCTGCTTCAATATAGCAAACACCCGTCCCTTTACGCATCTTTTAGCTAGTCGCAAACACTGCATCTATATCTTTCCCTCGCAGAGGTCACAGAAGCTGAATGCACTTCACCAGCCATCATGGCGACTCAAATCCTCGTCAACCTTCCTATTGACGTCAAGATGGAAATCATAGACTGGCTTCGCTGCCGCCACGATTTCCTTCACCTCGCTCAAACGTGCCGCACCTTCGCTACCATTGTCCTACCGCGTCTATACAGGTTCAGCGTCACTCACCAAGGCTCAGAGTGCATCTTTTGGGCAGTGACCCATAAACCCGCCGAGGGCACCTCCGCCAGCCTTCAAGATAACCGCAACGTGCTCCAATACGCTATGCGCAACGGAGGCGATGCCAACGTCATATTTTCTCTCCAGGGCAAAGCAAGAGACACCACTCCTCTGCACCTAGCCGCCTTGAATCGCATGGCACTCATTGTCTATGATCTTTTGAAGTTTGGAGCCAAGGTCAACGTTGCGAACATTACGAAGAGCGATGACAATGGTTTGGATGACTGGTTGTCTCTGCGCTTCCGTCGTTCTCTCAAAGATGACATCCGCGACGCCCTTAAGGCCACCAAGTGGCTGCCCATGGTGTTTCCCATGGTCCAACAGCAGCATGATATTGTCTGCCTGCTATTTGCGGGCGGAGCACCACCCCACTTGGGAATTTCGGGCAAAAGAGAACTGGCCAAGCGGCCGCAGGAATCTCAAGCTGTCACCATTTACCATTTCTACGCAGCCATGACGCATTTTGATCGTCTTCAAAAACATCACGTCGAAATGTACGCGGCGCTCTTTCAGAAACATAAGGAATATGTAGACACCAAGATCGCAGGCGCTGGATACGCACCGCTGCACATTGCTGTCAAAAACGGCAACCCGACAGCACTGAAAAAACTCATTAAGTTAGGCGCAAACGTCGACGTGCAGTGTACTCTGGGACGCACGCCTCTCATGATGGCCATTCAAGAGTGCACGATCCACGAATCAGTTGACAGCCGCCGAGTCATGTTCGAAATTATTCAGTTCTTGCTGGACTGCAACGCCAATGTTAGCCACACCTCGCACAGGGTCCAGGAAACACCTCTCATCTGCGTCATGGAGGAACCTATTACGTACTGGTCCTCAGCTCAATGTCAATGCCTGGTAACCATCATCGATCTTCTAGTAGAGTACGGAGCCGACCTTAACCAGCGGAGTTTTGGCGGAAAAACTCTGCTTCACCATGTGTGCCTCCAACTCTTTCACGCTAAACATACCGGGGGTCTCAAGAAGATTCTAACCCACATCATGAAAAAGGGCGCCGACATCAACATGCCTTTGCGTGGCGGCATGACAATGTTACGCTATTGCATATCCAACTTTATGTCAGTGTCTCCTAGTCATCTTCGGCTCATGTGCCAACTGGGTGCCGATATCGGAGAACATGAAGTCGAGGGCGTGTTAGCCGAGTGGATAGATTGCCGAAAAATGCGTCACGAGACGCAGGTATCCAAAGTCTTGAAGCATCATGCTGAGCATATTAGTGACTCCGCCGCCTACGAAGCGTACCAGAAGGCTTTCGATCAGGCCAACGTGGACCTTGTTGGTCAACTTACTGCAATTTTGCCATCACCAGCTGACGCGTCGGAGCTCGTTGCAATTGCCTTGTCAAAGCCAAACCTTGAGCTTTTGAACATGGCAGTTCCACTGCCTTTCGATGCAAACTACACCTGGAAAAACGGCAAGAGCTACCTGCACATTATTGTGGACAAGTTGACGAATGAAAAGTTGTACAAAGAAGATCAAGCCATTGATGAGGCTACTTTTTTTGTCAAAGAGGGCACATCGCTTGCCATCAAGGACAAGAATGGCATGGATGCCATACAAATGGCAAACAAAAAGCGCGAGCGTCACCCAATGTTTGTGTGCATGCTCTACGAGGCTAGAGACAAGCAGCGTGGGATAGCCGGAGAAGAGGCGTGAAGCGTTCCAGTCTCAGGATCATGGGGTCAAGAGGCGTGCTGCTACAGATAGAGGCCGGGGGGGTTACGTGAGGAAAGAGAGTCTCCGCATACATTGCTCTAGAGCGGCTTGAAGGGGTTGTACACACGCGTGCATGATGATATGCCTGATAGTTTGGCCTTGGCCACTCGATCTCATTAATAGGTCATTAAATAAGAAAAATGTGCCAAAAGCCGAATCTGCTCTGATAGTGATTATTCTTTTAAAAATCAGTCGAGGATATTAACCAGAAATCGAGTGGCATGGGGCGAGTGCAGTAATCGTCTAGAGGACTGCAGCCTCGGCATTACAAGCTCGTCCCTTGTCAGGTTCCGCAATCGGCTAGCGAGGGATGAACTACACAAGGCGCCGGGTTGAATCATTTGACAAGACAGCTTCTCCACGTTCTACTCTTATCATTCGATTTTGTTAGTAATGAAACAAAAGCTGGTCAGCGCGTGCTCTTGTGACGTGGGCAACACGTGTAGCGTCGGCGCTACACCGCGCTAATGACTTTGGCAGACTTTGAACCAATTTCTAAGCCATGCCGATTTACGGACACTAGCTCCTAGTTTAGGATAGTGTACTCTATAGTTACAGCCCCGCTGCTATATGTCCACGCCATTTCGGAAATAGTGCGCTGGGCATGCCACACGTGGTTCCGCTGCTGATTTGACCCCCTCTTTTTCGTGTCAGAAAACAATGCTGACTTCCTTGTCCATTGTTTCTAATTGATTTCATGTCTAATATTTTCCACCCATCTGACGCCTTACCGCTTCTCCGCGGAGGCGGCTCTTGTGCTGATAGGGCCACTGACAGGGGTACCGAAGAAGACAGGCAGCATCCGCCTGCCAAGGGCTACACCTGTGTTTGACTACCGAAACCTCTTCAGGGCTGTTGTATCCCAAAGAAGGCGAAGGATAGATAATGCCGAGATGCACGTTTGACATGACGCGTCCTGATGTGGCAGCTGTATTTTTCCATGTTTACTGTAGAAGACGGATGAGAGTCATTTCCTTCATTCAAATTGTACCTGATAAATTAAATCCTGGCTGTGCTGAAATGAGAGGTTAATCTATACTATATATCTATCACGGTGCTTTTGTAGAGTTCTTTGCCCATGGAAATGCAAGCTGGTGGCCCTTGCACGGCCCCGTATTGTCGGCATCCACAATTATTCGGCCATGAAGACGAGACACGGATCTCGATAATGGGGATCGCATGGGTGAAGCCGCATAAGGGTTCACGGGGTAATGTATAGTTAGACATGAATTCAAGAGTGTCTCGTTTGACTTGTTTGACTCGTTTCTAAGGCACGCCCAGCTTGTCTCTGCCGCTCCAGCACCATCATGTTTAGGCTGGCCAAGTCTCTTAAAGCGATATAGATGAGAAGATTGATGATTGGCAAGCTCAATATAATGCAGTATAAATCTTCTCATTCATGCATCTGTTGGCACGCCTGCGGGTTCCAGTTTTGTTCTTGTCTTGCCATGATTTAGAGATATATTCCTAGTATCAGCTGAGAGAGTTTTGTCTGTTGTCTTTCTCCCTGACTCAGAGACTCTGAGCTTGAGACCATTTTTCATCCCTTACCGGGGGAAATGGAATAACCTGAGGCGGTAGACTATGTGCAGAGCCCTGATGGTTTAATATGTAAGAAACTTGGTAGTTATAAATCGTCATGGCTGATAGGAAACGAGGTTCTCAGCTCTCGGAAAGCACACCAGGCTATTATTCAGTTTCCAATTATTCCAAAAGCGTTTTCTCTATCCAAATAACCGATATTTATACTCGTGAAAAGTAAAAAGGCGTCGTTTGCTGGTAAAGTAGAAAACTACACATTCGTATGTTGCACGCGTATCGGCAAAGAAGTCGGACACCTGTTAGCGTCATTGTCATTTCTATTGTCTGTATAATGTTTGACAAGGAAATGCAGGCGAATTTTGAGTCTAGACTTGTACTTATGGGGTCATGCCTCGTGTAATGCGGGAGAGCGATCTTATCCCCTGTGCAGGGACCAGGGGTAGAGATGATCAAATTGAAATTGGGGACCCTGGCTTGACATTTCACCATGAGACAGCTACACCTTGATATCCCAAGCCGAGAGATGGGGTACAAAAAGACCATAATCGCCATCCTTAGCATGATTGACCATCATTATCGCATACAAGATAGCTTCTACAACTTCATGCGTCTCCTCCATCATTCGTCATTTTCTTATCCTTCTCTTCTTTACATTTTCAAATTATCTCAACTTATCTTCAATTACAAAAAGAGAGAAAAGAGGTTATTACCATGCATTTGATACCAACTGTCGCCAGCCTTGCAGCCCTGGTCGCCGAGTGTATTGCTGCTGAGACTCCCATATCTGAATCGGAGCTGTCCAAAATGATTTCAAACCTCAACATTGCGACGGAAACTGTCGACCTCAACAACCCACCTTACAAACATGGAGAAGCTCATGGAGAGCCGACTTGCTTTGCCAACTGGTTCCAATGCACTCATACCGTCTTCTTCAACCGGGAGGTCATGAGCGGTGGCCCTTACTCAACAAACGTGACACCCATATTCTCACAAGACGCTCTTTTGTTCAACGATAATGACCAGCCCTCAACAATCAAGTCAACACAGTCAACTGCAAAGCTCGAGTCGTCAACCAAAGGCTGGCAGATATCAGCAAGAATTTCACCTAATGTGAACGGGTTCAATGCTGATATCAATGCTCAGTACAAGGACGAAACGACCAAATCCACCACTGTGACCAAGGCGGTCGAGTATGCCTCCACTTGCCCGCCCCGCAAGACATGCCGCATCCAGACTGTAACCTTCAAGGCGCAGCTTGTTGGGTTTTGCGCCGACGACCCCTACCTGCTCTGCACGAGCACACCCGACTTTAAGCCTGAACATGAGATGAGCATTTGCACTGTGGACGAGTCGTGGGTCAACTCGTGCAGCCAGTATCAGGAGTATGCACGCAAGACGGAAGAGCTCTGCAAAAACCGCAAAGACCCCAGAAAATACTGCGAGGTGGAAGTGCCGCTGCGGGATGACAAGGGCGAACCTCTCAGTGCCGTGGTCATTACTCATGCCTGAAAAGTGTCATCAGGGTTGATGCTGGAGTCATGGTTTGAATGCAGATGCTGAGTGCTGTTGCACACATGTATGTACATGTAAATAGGTTGAAAGTGCCGCTTCAAAGAAGAATCGAGCACTCGTCCATAACAAAACAAGAGGGAAAACATGGGCATAGTAAAATGGTGAAGATCATCTCCCTGTTGTTTATGCTGAGGCCACCAGCGACAGATTTCATGGCGCGGAAGAAAAGACAAGGTTATCGTTACAAAAAGATCGAGGCTAACTGCGTTGCGTTTGGGTCAGCGGCAATCTCGCCAAGCTTCAAGGAGACCCCTGCGGAGTGCAACGTGCCTTATCTAGCAGGACTCCCCAAGGTTGACATGCTAGCAGAGCTTAATTGGCTTTCATAATGCAAATTCGCGATGATGTGCTCCTCGGTATCGTAAAAGATGACTCGAGCTAGATTGGCATTCGAATAGTAGAGCCAATATACCCGCGGATTTGGAGAAAGTCCTGAGTCGTGAAACCTTCTCTCGTGCTAGGGAATCCACTTGGAGAACTTGGCATCACGACATGCACAATCATGAAGCACTGCCCACAAACGCCAAGGCCAAAAGGGTGCGACACTAACTATGAAGGATAGTAGCACTTGCTGGTCTGGTTTCGTCGCTTATTAATAGTACTACTAGATCCATTGCCCCGACGGCCAAAAAAAAAGTTGGGATTTTTTTCAAGTTCAACTAAGCGAGCTGCTCTCGAATGCAAGTAATTCGGGGCAGACCCCAAATTACGGGATAAAAAGAATTGTTTTGTAGCTATAACTATAGACATCTGGTTTTTTTGCTCGCGATACTACTACTACTACTATAGATCTCTACCTTTACGGGGAGGCAAAGGAGATATGGTAATAGCTGCAAGAAATAGTCTTTGTCCTGAGTTTCTGCGAAACACCTGCACTAGCTAGTAATAAAAAGTTTTCCCTCTTATTATTAGCTAGTAACCTTAAAGAATTAGCTTTTTCACGTCGCCAATAGGTACATGAAAAAAAAGAAGAAAATCACAGCAGAGATGATTGTGCTGAGGCTGACTAATCTACGCGCTTAAAATCTCCCTCTCACGACAAGTGCCTAAAAACTTTAGGCGCCTACTACAAGTATCTACAGGCGCGCTACGTCCGTTGTGGCGCATCAAATGTATACCAGTCGCACGCCGCAAGTGGCTCCTCCTGCTGAGTCAACCTCCTTCTCCAAACCCGTCTTCGTCAAGCATCGCCCCGTCCTTGACAAGCAGAGCTTCTCAACTTGCTGATCACTCATCGCCGTCACTCGCTACAAGAATCCCTTACTCACATTACAGCCTGACATTAGCATATATTTGCAACACCAGGCTGTGGCCTTTTTTCCAGCCCGCACTGCTTGGCCCCTGTTCCAAAAGCCGCGGCACGACGATTCCGACTCGCTTGCGGGGAGACGATTCCGAGAAGCACGGCAACAGCATAAAATCATGGTTGGCTCAACAACTCGTTCTCGTCTTGGCCTTCGATCCATCATCTGAGCGCCACCAAGCCCCTCGGCTCATCTTGTTGCCTGTTTGAGTAGCCATGGCTGGCCGGTACAATCTCCGGTCGCAACAGGACCGTGGCGCTGATGACGCCAGCTATGCCTCTCTTCCTGGCACCTCTTCATCCTCCATTGTCGCCAATATGACTTCGCTCAAATCCAACTTTGTTCTTAATGGAGAGACGGCTGGTACGTCAGCCTCAACGCCACCAGCTCCGCCCGTCTTGTTTAACAATGCATTATGTTTCCAACAGGATCACATCCCAGTCGCTGGATATACGAAATCACGCATAAAAACATGACCCTCGAGGCCTTGAATAGAGCCGCCTTGGCTGCATCGACGGCAGACGTACCCTTTACCTGGAAGGGCCATGCCCACCGGCTCGTTATCAACGGCAACCAGACGTTTTCCAGCACTTCGATCCGCGTTCTGTCCACCGTTTGTGTCGACTGTCTCTTCCACTTCGTCTTCACCACTGGCTGGGACGAACAAGACCCCAAATCTCTTTGCAGCGGTGAACAGGCGACATGGCCTTTACCCGATGATAAATTCCCCGGCCATCACCTTGTCTGGGCCGACTCAATTCATGCCGAACTTCCGCTTGGACCTGGAAGCAAATACTTCCCACTGTTATCCACCGATTGCTTTGCCTGTTGTGCGCCTCGCTGCACATTCCAAGTCACTGTTAGCATATCCAGGCCTCGCATCACTTCTTCCTGGGTCGATTTGCTGTCAGATCACGAGGCCATCCGCGAACAGCTGCGTATTCAGAAGGAACGCGATCCTGAACGCTACCAAGGAGTCAGCGAGGACTGGGTCACTCAAGCTCCCATGAATCTCAACACCTACCTCAAAAATCTTCTTGAATCAACATTTGATACTGTACGAAGTATATCCAAGCGTAACAGAAGATTTGCTGTTCTTTTTGGCCCTCGATGCTCATCCATTTTTCACGATCTCGAATTTTCCGACCTGCATGACATTGACGATGATGGTGTCGACATTGGCACGTGGACCCCTCATTATCCGGGCCTCCCATCTGGCTTATACGGCACAACTGAGCTCTGTACGTATCGAGCTTACCTGGAGGACGTTAGATCTGAAATCCAGTGCCTCATTCACAAGACTGGACTGGCAGCATCAGAACGACCCACATTTTGCAATGTGATTCTGCACTCCCATCTTCATTGCCAAGAAGTGTCTGGTGCCTCCAGCAATACACTCAGTGATAGCCCTGCATATCAGTCCCTGGGAGTTATGCCTTCACAAGGTCGAGCCATTATTGTAAATGCTTATAAACGCCAGTGGGAACTGGCTCCAGGTCAAAGGAGGAATCTCGTCGAGAGTCTTGGGGCTGTAGCCCACCTTTCGGGTGATGAAATGCTATCTGACTACGCCGCCATTCAGTCGTCGCTATTTGACAGTCAGTTGTCCAACCAGTCTCACGATGATGATGGTGTTATTTCTCAAGTTCTCAAATTTCTGGACCTCGCTCATCCAAACAACTACAACGGTGATCAGATTGTCGAAGCATTCCGGCGCAAGGTGGTTTCTGATCCGGCATCTGCAAGCACTGGGCGCTCATTACTCATGTTGCTTGCAGCCGCTGCATCTGACGACTCGTATCAGGCTGCTTTGCTCATGGAATCTGACAAGCAGATGTCACTTGGAACGGCACAGGCAGTCCTTGGTCTTCATGATACTTGGACACCGGATGAGGCATTTGATGCTCTTCAGATCAAGGTGAGCAAGAGAGACTAGCGGTGAGATTGTGGCTCACCATTTTCACAGCTTAATGCGTGCGATAGCTCGGACGCCAAAGATACATATTTCGATGCCTTGGAAGCCCTGACGAACCACCACTTTCACCTGCCACAACTCAGGCGCCGAGCGCTTCAGCTGCGTGAATCGCCTAACAAGGAAAATGATTACGACGACAATTCACGCGCCGTCACTGTCAAGAAACCCGATGTCAGTGTCAACTTTTCGCTCCCGGTGGGACTGGAAAACATCGGAAACACGTGCTACCTCAACAGTCTTCTCCAGTATCTCTTTACTGTCAAACCAATCCGAGACATCGTCCTCCATTACGACCATTGGCGGCTAGATTTATCTGACGAGAGCATCAAGTCGCGTCTTCTCGGGGGCCACAAGATGCAGATGGACCGCGGCGAAGCTGTAGTGGCACAAGCATGTAAGCTCCCACATGGGCTTGAAAGGCAGCATGAAAGTTCAAAATTAACTTGCTTTGCCAGTCGTCAGAGAGCTTTGCATTTTGTTTGAAAATCTTGAAGCATCGGATCAAGCCGCCACACGGCCATCGCAGCGTTTAGCAAATGCTGTTCTTTTGTCCACACACACTCTTATGCAAAGTTTAAAGCAGCCGTCTGGAGACTCTGCTACGGCACAACCTCCACCTTTGCCTGCGCGTAAACCGTCAGAGGATCATCCAGATGAAGGCATCGACATGGAATCTGGAGATTGGAATGCGAATCAAAATACTGATGATACTACCAGCATCTCAAGTGCCAAAACTTTGGTGGATCCAGATGACAAGCTTTATGGCGACCCTGCTGATAAGGCTGCCGAGATTGAAGCCACACAGGGAGCCGAGTTGACTACGCCACGAATTGAAATTCAACAAAGTGAGGACATTGAAATGACTGACTCTATAGCGGCTCCAGAGACGACGAAAAACGATGTCAGCGGCGATGCAAATGACGTTTCAATGGCTGATGTAGGTGGTGGTGAAACCATCGATCAAAAAGTTCTCAACGCATTGGAGCAGCAGCAGAGGTCATCTGGAACCGATCAGCAAGATGTTGAGGAGGTCATGGGAAGCATCATCAACCGCCTTCAGGCAGCCATCAAGCCCATGTATGTTGACACTAATGGTGTCCAATTGGAACCTATCATGGGAACCTTTTTTGTCTCCACCGTCAACTACACCAAGAAGTTTGATGAAAAGGCTTTTAAAAGCGAAATGAGCTTTGAACGTTCCATCACTGCTTTTCCTGCAGCAAAAGGTCCTTGTTCTCTCTACGATGCTCTTGGTCGCAACTTCGACAAGCAAATACTCGAAGATAATAAGCTGTCGAGATATACAGCTATTCGGGGACTTCCACCCATATTGCACGTCATGATACAACGATCTCAGTCCATGGGGGACAAGAATGACAACCCAGTCGTTATTCCAGAAACCTTATACTTGGACCGTTATATGGATGCTCCTCATGATTCCCAGCAGTTCCGACGGCGTGTACAAGACTGGGCCATCGCTGATCGCATAGCTGACATCAAGGCACTTCAAGCCAAGCTCGAAGATAATGCTGAGTATATTGAAACGCTTGAGGACTTTTGTGCCAGTTTCGAAGAGCTTGAAGAAGAGATTGGTCAGCGACAAGCATCACTAGCGACTTTTAGTGAGGCACAAATTGCTGCCCAACAAGAAAAATGGAATTTTGATGGCGAGATATCAGAGGAAACAGCGGAAACTCTGTTAGCGGTAGACTCTGCCTGGAAACTCTGCAGCCTCATGGAACAAAGGAACAGGCCGGCGCACCCACTTCATATGCGGGAAGCAAGAAATAAGCTTCAACGTTTGATGGCGGGAGAGCTACAACATCGAGAAGAAAGCCTGAAGAAACACCATGACGGCATGACTGAGATGGCATATCGTCTTCACGCTGTCATCTGCCACCGCGGCCACATGACGTCTGGGCACTATTGGGTATGGATTTGCGACTTTGATAAGAGTGTTTGGCGGTGGTACAATGATTCCGAGGTTCGAGAAAACAAAGACACTGCAGAGGTGCTTGAAAATTTGAGCACGAGCGGAGAACCCTACTATCTCTGTTATGTCCGAGACAAAGACAAGGAGAAACATGTCGGAGTGCCCAAGCGCAAAATCCGCGAGGAACAGACGACAGTGACCGAGACACAAGACGACAATGCCAACACCATGGACATAGAACAGCCATCAGCCGACGAAGAGGACGCCCGGGGTCGCAAACAATCTCCAAAGTACCGAATAGAATAGAGTCTTTGGATGGCAAGTCGCGCCGCCGGCCGACATCTCCAAGGGCAAGTCGGCGTAAAAAGAGAAGTGATGGTTAAAAAAATGTAGCAGAGAAAGAATGAGAGCGAGCCGGAAACTTATAGATGGAGGAGTTTCGGTGATGGCTCAAGTTTTGGAGGTTTGCTGTGACGGGCATATCGTGGAGCGTTTCATCATGGTTATGACATTGATTTTGCATGTATAATGGATACCATGAACTACTAGATAGCGTCAACAGCGACCTTTTGTTTAATCATGACAAGTCATTGCCAGAGTCAATGGCCAGCAGAGCCCTGCAGGGTGCTGGGAGAGTGTATTGGTTAAAAACTTTGTGACTAGAAATCTTTGAAGACGGGCTTTCTCTTTTGCTGAAAGGCCTTTAATGCCTCGACTCTGTCATTGGAAGTCAGAGTGCGCTGATACATTTCATCTTCTTTTTCTGGTGTGGCCCAGGCAACGGCTTGGAGAGCAGCTCTAACGGCAATAGCTCCGCCCTGAGTAATCTCCTGAGCAAGACGCACGGCTTCTGCGAGGGCTGATTTGCGAGCTTGGGGCAGAATCTGTTTTTCAGAAGGAGGAGAAGAATGGGAGTCAGCTTTATCGGGAACAACTTCTACGAGACGGTCGGCAATTCCTAGAAAGTAAGCCTCTGGAGCGGCGACACGGCGGCCAGTTAGTATCAGGTCGCGAGCGCGAGCGAGACCAATAAGGGCAGGGAGACGATGGGTACCGCCAGCACCGGGAATGATGCCTAGACGGGTCTCTGGCAGGCCAACCGTGGCGTTTGAGGAGAGCACGCGGAAGTGTGTAGCAAGGGCGAGCTCGAGGCCGCCTCCTAGAGCGAGCGATGATATTGCTGATATGGACGGTATAGGAAGGCTGGCGAGCGAAGCTAGTGTTTGACGAAGATGTTGGAGAAAATCTGCAGTTCTACAGGAGCATGAGATGTCAGCATCTCTTTCTCGCTCTTTCTCTTTCTCTCTGTGTGCGTATGCGTGTGCGCGTGCGTGTGCAGGACAGTATGACAATAGCTGAAACTGGCTGTAAAGGCGCCAAAATTGGGCAAGAGTCTTGCTACTGACTGCTGTGGTGTGAAGCTTAGACGCTCCTTGAGGTCGGCACCGGCGCAAAAGCAAGAATCAATGGCGCTGGCAATAATGACCGCGCGGGTTGGGCCCAGTGGAGAGGCCAAGTCATCGGCAGAACATGTGGGGATGCCATCGGGAGTGTATTGTGCTTGGATGACATTGATCTCAGTGGACAGGTTGGTGAGGAGAGCGCGGGATATGGCGTTGCGGGCATCGGGGCGATTGAGCTCGAGGATGCGGATGTGGCCGACGGTGGGGGCGGGGAGGTTTGTGATGCGAATGGGGGCATCGGCCGAGGAAGAGTAGAGCCGGTGGATAGGCCTGGATAGGGAGCTGAGGCGGCGAGAGAGGCGAATTGGGCCCATAATGAGTGAAAAATGGCGGTTAGAATACAGAAACCAAGGGAGGAAGGCTATCTCGAAAGAAAGAAGAGCTGTCGTGAGTGGCTAGTGGCGGTATGAAGCTGTAGCTGGTGGCGCGGTTATTCGCGGCCTTTTGCAGGCTGCGGCCTCGAGACTCAGGTAATAAGAATACGAATACGCAAGACGCAGGCGCCGATGAGAAACTGGCAAGACGAGTTTTCTCAACGAACGCCGCAAAGCCAACCTCTACAAGACGACTGCCAGCACCAACGCCTACACAATGGTCTTTACTCCAGTGCTGCGCCGTGTCACGGCCTCGGCCATTGCTGCTCGAGCCTTCCACTCAACACCACGGGCATCGGTAAAGGTGGGCGACGCGCTACCCCAAGTGCAAGGCCTGATGGAGTCGTCGCCTGGCAACCAAGTCAACCTGGCCGAAGAGTTTGGCACGACCAATGGCTACATCATCGGCGTGCCGGGCGCCTTTACGGGGACCTGCTCGAGCACGCACGTTCCGTCGTACATCAACCATCCCAAGCTGAGCAAGGCGGGTCAAGTCTTTGTTGTGGCAGTCAATGACCCTTTTGTGTGAGACGGCATCAAGAGATGATGATCGCTGGCCAAGGAAGCTAATGGTCCTCGGCAGCATGAAGGCCTGGGCTCAGCAGTTGGATCCGGCGGGACAGACAGGAGTGCGTT
Organism: Ophiocordyceps australis; assembly: GCA_002591415.1. Taxonomy (NCBI): domain Eukaryota; kingdom Fungi; phylum Ascomycota; class Sordariomycetes; order Hypocreales; family Ophiocordycipitaceae; genus Ophiocordyceps; species Ophiocordyceps australis. Next base: position 3,307 of record NJET01000234.1, on the reverse strand, counting down.
GTTTTTCTTTTATTTTGGTCATCTTTTCTTTTGTTGGTCTTTGTCTTGTTGGATCATCTAGTGGTCCCGGGCAACCGACGCCGAATCATGTCGCGCTTCAAAAATAGCTGACTTTGGCCATTAGATCCGCTTCATTGCCGACCCCGCTGCTGCTTTTACAAAGGCTTTGGATTTGGGATTTGACGGCACCGCCATCTTTGGAGGCGTGCGCAGCAAGCGCTACGCCCTCAAGATTGAAAACGGCACGGTGACGGAGGCTCACGTCGAGCCCGATGCAACAGGCGCCAACGGTCAGTATCTACAACAATGTAGACTCCTCTTCTGTGCTGACAGTGATGTGTTTGCAGTCTCCATGGCGGACAAGGTGCTGGGTTAGTAGTGTAATATGAGGTATAGTACTTGGCGGTTGAATTTTGCAGCAGCCATGGTTACATGTTGAAGCGCTGGATTTTAGCTGGATTTTTTTAGCTGGATTTAGCGGCTCTAGGGTAGTGACGGCGGCATTAAAAAGCTAAAAAGCCGCGTCGCGTTTTGTAATGCAGTGACTACACCACTAGGGTGGCGGCTCAGGCTTTTTCGCCGCTTTACGAATACGGCTGGCTGCCCGAACATCTGGCCCGCTTCCCACTTCGTCATGGGTCACTGCCGTCACCCGTCCGTCCGTCGGTCCAACAAACCGACGGTTTCATCAACGGCCTCTGACCTCAGACCTCGACTCCCGTCACGCTCATGCCCGCCATCTCCTGACCTTGCATCACCTGCAGCCTACTTCCGCCTCATCTGCCATCTTTCAGCCCTCCACCAACCTCCTTTCCATCCTCATTTCTCTTTTCCCTCACCCTGCCTCCCTCTACTCTCACTTTATCATTTCACCAACCATCGCCCCACCCAGCCCCTCGCCGAGCCATCTTATTATCCCGACGAGGAGCCTCGGGACTCTTGCAGCCGTCAAAATTCCTCCCTCGCTCAGGAAGCGAAAGGCCGCTGAGGCGATAAGCCCGGACTCTAGGGATAACCCTCCAGCCAAACGGCTCGTCGCCTCAGCTGCTGCACCTCCAACACCAGTCACTTTAGACTGCATGGATTCCGAAGACGAATACATTTCCAACATGTCTACCGACGATGACATGGTCCAAGACTATAGCGGCGATGAGATATCGGAAGCAGAAGGCGAGTACCACTGCACTCTGGCTCTTGTGCTCTTGCTGACCTTGGTTGCAGAATTTGACGATGACGATTTTGACGAGCCCGATCCTGACTTTGGCCTGTCATCCAAAGACATTGCAAGCACAAAACGTCCGCCTCATGCAATAGCCTTCAAAGTTCACTTGCCTGCCGACATAGAGCGTCAGCAAGACGATATGGTTAGCGAAGTCAACATGATTCTTGACATGCGTAAGGAGGACGCGGCCATTTTGCTACGGTACTTTCGATGGAACAAGGAACGACTACTCGAAGACTACATGGACCACCCCGACAAGGTTCTCGAGGCGGCCGGCCTTGGTCCCCACTCATCGACCCTTCCCAAGCTGCAAGTCATATCAGGATTTGTATGTGAGATTTGCTACGAAAATGGCAACGACGTGGAATCTTTTGCCATCAAGTGTGGCCATAGATACTGCTCCGACTGCTATAGACAGTATCTGACACAGAAAATCAGAGACGAAGGTGAGGCGGCACGAATTCAGTGTCCAGCTGAAGGCTGCGGTCGCATCATTGACTCGCATTCTCTCAATCTTTTGGTGACTGGCGAACTCCGCGACCGCTACCACCAGTTGCTCAACCGCTCATACGTCGAAGACAAGGACAACTTCAAGTGGTGTCCTGCTCCTGATTGTCCCAACGCCGTAGAGTGCGGGGTGAGAAGGAAGGACCTCGACAAAATTGTACCCACGGTTGAGTGCCAGTGCGGCTACCGCTTCTGTTTTGGATGCCCCAATGCCGACCATCAGCCTGCTCCTTGCGACTTGGTCAAGAAGTGGCTCAAGAAATGTGCAGACGACTCGGAGACGGCAAATTGGATATCAGCCAACACCAAGGAGTGCCCTAAATGCAGTTCTACCATTGAGAAGAATGGTGGCTGCAACCACATGACATGCCGCAAGTGCAGACACGAGTTCTGCTGGATGTGCATGGGGCTTTGGTCGGAACACGGAACCAGTTGGTATAGCTGCAACAGATATGAAGAAAAGAGCGGTGCAGAGGCTCGTGATGCACAGGCGCGCTCGCGTACGTCGCTCGAGCGCTACCTGCATTACTACAACCGTTATGCCAACCACGAGCAGTCGGCCAAGCTGGACAAGGACATTGCGCAAAAGACGGAGAAGAAGATGGTACAGCTGCAAACGACGAGCGGCATGTCGTGGATTGAGGTTCAGTATCTTAACTCGGCCTCGCAAGCTCTGCAAACGTGCCGCCAGACTCTCAAATGGACCTATGCCTTTGCCTACTACCTGGCTAAGAATAACCTGACGGAGATATTTGAAGACAACCAAAAGGATCTCGAAATGGCGGTGGAAAACCTGTCGGAAATGTTTGAGAAGCCTATTCAGGAGCTGTCAGACCCCAAGCTCAAGGTGGATATCATGGACAAGACATCTTACTGTAATAAGCGCCGTCTTATTTTGTTGGACGACACTGCTGACAACTTGGCAAAGGGTATGCAATCTTACCTTTTGTCTTTGCTTTTTTTTTGGTGCTCTGTCCAATGCCGAGAGAGAATAAGCTTAGACGCTGACCACAGAAGCAACACAACAGGAAAATGGACTTTTGGCACTGATTTCGTTGGTTCCAGCTCACGTCGCTAAAGGAGAAGGAATCACTACATGGGCGAAATATTATTTGGAGGGTTTTTGGCTTGCACATAAGACTCGACACTTTACTGCTTGGGGCCGTGTAGCGCTTAAAAAAACTGCTTATGTTGACGAAGCATAGCTTGCAGGGCGCATAGGCTAGCATTGTGCAGCGTATCCCACTATATTTTTCCAGTGCCACGATTGAATCCCGGCCTCGTCGTGCTTCCCCCGCTCGCCTCTTATCATTAGCACACCATATAGCGACAAATACACTGACATTGAAGTCAAGGGGCTTTTAGCCTCCTGTTGCGCGTTTTTTTTTGTCTCTTATTCATAAGCGCGAGCAATAAACGAGAGAAGGACTTTGTGCTTATACGCCACGCTTTTGGCGCTTTTGCTACTTGTGTCACTCTTAGGTCGGCGACTTACTCCAACTAGTTTTTTTCCACGAGTATTGCTAATCGTATAGTTACTAAGTGCTAATCGTATAGTAACCTATAATTTTAAAGTAC
>NJET01000233.1:9014-21957 GCA_002591415.1 Ophiocordyceps australis | reverse complement strand
AAATAAAATAAATAAATAAATGAGGAATTACGCCATGCTGGCAGTCAAGACGAGTCGCTACACGGCAACAAGAACGCAGCAGACAGGCCACGCAAGATGACAAGCTAATGGCCAGACATTTGCAGGCCTACATGGTCCCTGCCGCTTCGACGAGAACGCCAAGCAAGCTCGCCGCCGCGCCGCCAATACCCACGGCCCCAATTGTTTCTCCCCATCGCCGTTTGCTGCGCTCGCGCGGCTGCGGCCTATGTGCTTGGCCTTCATCTCCGCGGGCCTTTTCCTTGTCACGATGGCGAGCAGAGGGCTGCTGCGGCTGTGCATGTCGTCGAAGAGCACGACGCTGCTGCTGCTGAGAATGATGGGTTGAACTGGCACCATTTCCGTCTTGGTTTCCATCGCCCTTGATGCTGCCCCTGGACCGTTGACGGCCTACATGCGACTCAATTTCGTGTGGCTCGGGATCGAAGCGCACGTGGTTCTCGTTGCGCTTCTTGAGAATGGGCTTGGGCATGACAGTGCTCCATGAGGACATGGATTCGGGAGGGCTGACAATGTACGGATACTTGTCCTGCCTGCTGTCGCCGTGGCGCTCACTCTTTTGCTTTTCGTTTTCGCCATGATGATTGTTGTCGTCGTCGTCGTCGTCGTCGTCGTCATTGTCGTCGGTACTGCTGTAGCTGCTGGTGGAATCGGTCCTCGAGCGCCAAGGAGGCTTGGATGGCGACGAGGAGTCAAGCCTGGCGGCGCGACACAGGACGCTCTGGTGTGCAAGCTGCGCCATTTCTGGACGCGTAAGATGGCCGAGCACGGCCACGTAGTCTGGTCGCGCCTCATAGCGCACACCTGCTCGCTCCAGCACTTCGGGACTGACCAGCTCACGGCTAATCTTTGTCCACTGCGCATTCAAGGCAATCTCGTTTCCGTAGCAATCTGGCGCCAAATGAGACACTAGACGCCGGTTTGAGCACAGGCCTGGAGGGTGTGTCTCTTCAGGAGCAATGATGCGGGTCGGCCAGGATGAAGAGGCTGGCGTGGAAGAATTTGCACATGCTGAGAGCTTGGGACCATGGTTGGCATGTGGCAATGTGCCGAGAAAAGACTGACTGCTTGCGGGCGAGAGACCAGAGCCAGGAGCCTTGTCGGATGCAAGGCGCAGGCGTGCCATGTCGGCGTTGAGGCTATCCAGACAAATCAGGTCGTGGGTAGATATAGATGCCACTTCGCCGTCAGTACTGGCGGCCTCTTGCTTGGCGTCGTCAGTCGTCGGGGCCGAGGCTGCGTCTTGGGGCCGGGTTGCAGGGCGAGGAGGGCTTGTGGAAGCAAGAGGCCTGTCATGGCGCAAGACTGGCTCCTTGGGCGGGCGCGGCGGTGGGCTGGGGCTCTGAGCAGCCTTGCTGAGGAGGCTACGGACAGAGGGCGGCGGGCCTCGGGGGTTGGCGCTGGAGCAAGACTGGAGCTCGCGAATATATGCTCGCAGCACGTCCTGAGGCAGCAGAGTCAGATGGCGCGTGGCGTGGAGGCGGGGGCAAGAGGAGGAGCGGCAAACCTTGTGTTGCTGCAGAACCCGGGGCATGAAGCCCTCTGCTTCCAGCTCCGTCTGGAAGTCGCGCCAGACAAGACGATGAGGGCCATGATGGGGGGCGTCGTGGACACGGGCTGCAAACAGCCTCGTGGCGACTTGGTCCACCTTGTCCTTGATGGCCTCGAGGCTCGGGTCCTTGCAGGGCAGCTGGACGGCATGGACAGCCGCCTTTTGGTCCTCGAGGCGGGCGACAAGGGCAGCGACGACGAGGGCATCGCGGGGCTCGTCTTGGTCCAAAAGGGCCTGCAGCTGGCCCAGGGAGTCGTGGCAGTCGCGCACCAGAGAGCCGATGCGGCGCGCCTGGGCCGTGTGCAGCAGCGAGTCGCCATCGGCTGCCTCGACGCGCAGATGCCGCAGAGCGACATGGAGGCGGCCAACCGCGTCTGCAGCGGCGGCCAGCGGCGGCCAGCCACAGTGCTGGGCGCGCACAAACAGAGTGCGGGCAAAGGCATCGAGGGCGTCAATGTGCTCGAGCGTGCTGTTGCTGCCCATGGCGGACGGCAGCAACGGGGTCCAGAGGGCTGTCGTCAAGGGGGCTGTCGTCAAGGGGGCTGTCGTCAAGGGGGCTGTCGTCCAGAGGGCGTCGACGTCTGGGCAGCGACTTGCATGTCGAGGCGAGAACAAAGGCGGCAGGCAGCGACATGTTGAAGCCCTGCATGTATCCTGCAACCACTGCCGCTGCCGCTGCCGCTGCCGCTGCCACTGCCACTGCCACTGCCACTGCTACTGCCACTGTCCCGCCCCAACATGGCCTGCCCTCTGCCTGCCTCCAAATATCCACTCCTCTCCACCACCACCACCACCACCATCTCCATCTCCATACCCATCGCCATCTCCATCATCTCCCCGCTGACCAACTCGCTTCCCCACACCCAGCCGGGGCGCATCGCCGTCTCACGAGCCCATCCCGCCACACCCCAGAGCCTCAGCCCTCTGGCCCGCCAGCGAGTCGGATCCATGCGCGCAGCCTGTCGTGCAGCCCCTTGCACGCACATAAGCCGCCGCCGCTGCCTTTTGTCCCCTCCTCGCCTTCTCCCCGGCCGCCTACTCTTGCACTCGCCCCTCCGCTCCAGCCTCGACTCGCTTCCACTCAGCCTCGGCCTACCCAAGCCCATCGTCACACAAAGCTACAGCCGCGCACAGACACAGCACCATGCACACCCCCTTGCTTCTTGTATTCGCCTCTCGTCGCAATCTTGCTGCCAAATAGCCACCGCCTTGTCGCTTCGTCTTGCCTCGCACCCCCTCGTCACGCCACGTCAAGCCCGTCTTTGCCCCCTCTGCACCCCCTCTGCTGCCTGCCACATTCCTCTGTCCCAATTAAACACCGCTGCCTCACTTGACGCCTCGTTGCATCCACGGTTGCCTTGTTTGCCTTGCCCACCATGTCCCCAGACAGGCCCCGCCCCTACCTCAAAGAGATATCTGCTCCAATGAGTATGCTCCCACCGCCTGGCTGATCAAATGACCCATTTCTCGCATGCTTCGCTGAACGACTGCTCCGCCGCTCACCACCTTATCCTTCAAAGGCAGCTGCTTCACCTTGAGGCCATAAGGCATCATTCGACACTCTTGCTTTTCCAGCCGCACTTGCACATGCTTGTCCCCGTTTCTTGATTGCCGCGAGACCAGGCTGGCTTCTGTTTCCTCCCCAAATCGTACTGCTTCACACAAGATGCTTCGCAGGTACAGCACTTCTTCGATGCCTATCAATGCTGCTCTGGCCTCCATCCGCAATCCCCGTAAAAAGCTCACAGGGCCTGCTTGACTGGCCCATGTCGTGGCGTCGTTAAAGATCCAACCACCAACTCCTACTGCATCCACGCAGCGCCCAAGTAAGTCGGCAATTAGTGCAATGGATCCATCTGGCGGTGCTTCATTGTCCTCCATTTCTGCAATCGTCGCATCCAGATAGCGAGACGTCCAAGATCCATTGATGAGTTCCCTGCGTAGTAGCAGAATGACTTCTCCAATCTCTCCGTGGTCGAGAATCCCTCGTAGTGCTGCCACTGTTGACGCTACCGGCAATTTCCAGAGCTTTGTCAGTGCGAGCGTCAGGCCCCGCAAGCAAGTTCCCGAATCTTTTTCAAAATAACGCTCCGTGTCGACAAGCTTTCGCTCAAGATCGTCAAGGTCCGTTTCGTAATCTTCACCGCCATCATGTGGCTCACACTTGACAGCCTTTACCTTGTTGGCCTCTTGCCATGTTCTCGTTAGGCCAAGGCTGCGCATGAGGGCTCTAATCGACAGCACTATTTCCATCTCGCCCATTTTGGTTGCTTGCAAGTAGTTGAGCAACAACAGGGCAGATGTGTCTGCATCAGAGAGACAATCCACCAAGTCACTGGCAATGGCTCTGCTCTCCGTGCTTTGAGTCGACACTTCTGTTCGGAATGCCGACTGTAAATTCGATATAGTAAGGTGCCCTGCAACGACCAGGTATGTCAAGACATTGCTTTCGGGCAACACAAGACGCAACTTGGGCTGCAAATGCTGTTTCTTTTCCACAATGTCCACCGAAAAGACCCTACTCATGGCGTAATTGACCCAGCGACGATCAACGGCTGGATAAGCCCCATCTTTCAGCCACTCCCATTCAGGAATTTCTTGACACGGCTGTGCAAGACCCAAGTTGGGCTTGGTGCTATTCACCGTGTCCATCTTGTTGCAGACCTTGATAGAGAACTTTTGTCGCAACTGGTCTTCCCACGCGGCCAGGCTGTTGTTACTGAACAGTTTTTCAATCTCTTGTAGCTCTATGTGATGCTTGGCAAGATATGTTTCTGTCATGGTACCGGGAATGAGGCTGGAAAACACGTCAGAGGCACTGCCGTGCCTCATCTTCTTGGGGCAAACGTCCATGGGAGCGCCGCGAGCAATGGAATCGATTAGAAGCCCTTCTCTTCGTCGCTTGCCATGAGCTTTGGGCGGCTCAACATGTATTGAGACAAGAGTATTGCCAATCAAGGCAATTACGAGATGCATGCTGCGTAGGTAGGTTATGAGGTGACAAGAGCGAGCAAGTCCTTTGGTGCTTGGTACTTCAGACAGGTCTAGTTCTGCTTCTGCGTGAATAGATCGGAAGTGATAATTGTAGAGGCCAATGGAATCTTTTGAGACGGACAAAATGAAGGGCTTGTAAAGACGAAGAAAGGACTCGGCTCCTTGCAGCCGAACCGTCGATTGCTTCTTGGGAATTGAACCGGTGAGATCGTACACATTGACTGCGCCGCCTGCTAGCTGCAATAATCTGCCAGATAGAATGTCCACCTGGTACGACGCAGTCTCATTGCCGATGCGCGTGTCGTCTGGGATCGGGGTCACATCGATTGGTATGACCTTTTCCAAGTCGGCAGATTTGAAGGAGCTGCCTGAAACTGTGGCCAGAATCACCAAGTGACGACTGACTTGCATCCCGTTGCCACTCTTGGCGACTAAAACGAGGAGAGCGGGGTCAGAATCGAGCGTCTTGGGCAGTGCACTGAGCATGTCGAGTCGATTCTTGTAGATGCCTTGTTTAGAGTCGTCAAGACTTGTCGACGTGACGAATTCCAACTCGAGAGCTTCCACGGCACTGGCAACGACATCCTGAATGGCCGACGAGGCCGAGGCCGACCACAGCATCACCAAATCTTGGCCTGACAAGCATGCCACCTCTCCAGCCTCACACACGACCATAATGTTTCCAATTGTCGGGGACATGCACGTTGATGAGGCAAAAGTGATGTGTTTGACGAGCGAGGTGCCAAGAATGTGAGACGATGTGGTCGAAGTAGTATTGCCGTCCGAGTGAACAACATCCTTGAAAAGGGTCAATCTTTGCTTCGAGGCATCCCTTGTTGCGATAAAGGTATATCGCAGCACGTCGCTATTGCTAGCATGTCGGACTCTGACTGATAGTGGAGGGCAGGTGAAGGATTCTTGAGGTGGTATCGGGTACGAAGTGACAAGACGTGACGCAGCAACCTGTCTCCTAATCAGCGTCTTGAGCAAAGTCTCGGCTTTTGAGCAGCTTTACGTCGTAAATGCTCGCGGCCTCTCCGTCTATGCCGACGACGAGCTCTGTGCGCTTCCGCCGCTTGAGGCCGTTTCGTTGACCATAAACCTCGCGGGCCACTGTTCGGCCACCGGACGAGTCGAGAGGCGGCGGCAGTGATGCCAATACGTAGGGGCGGTGAATCCTGTATTCAGACGCCATGGCGACGGATTGCTGTAGGCAAGATAGAGGTGCAACCAAGGTGCGGTCTTGTCCAAGAGGCTGCAGAGCTCTTGATAGAGGAAAAAAAAAAAAGCGATTCAAAATGAGTACTGTGCATTACATAACACTACATTAGAGTAGGTAGTATTTAACTAGTACTACTACTACTACTACTGTGGTAGTCGATAGCGGGGCAAGACAATCAAATTAGTGGGCTGTGGGGCCTGTGGGCGCCTGGAGCCGAGGCGCGTCTTTACGCGTGCTGGGTCTAGTGCAGTTGGCTAACGCGGCTCTCTACCTCTCTGCACGCATCCACCGACTCGAAGCCCTCCCGACTCGAAGCTCCATCTCGGCTTGCTCTGGCTGTTGCTGCTGCAGACTCTAGACCTCTACGTGCGCCATCTGCTGTACAGGCGCCGCCACGAGTCAATGGAGCCAGTGGTGCTTGAAATCATGGCTCAGCAAGGCGCTGCCCAAGCTCCGACCAAAAGGCTTCACCCCCTCTTTGTCCGCAGCACAAGCCATGATGCATCGCTGGCAGCCGCTGGCGCTCACGGCTGCGGTCATTCTCGCCCTGTACAGTCTTCGGCAGCCCCGGCAGCCCAAGACTCGTCACAAGACGGCCGTGGCGAAAAGAAGCGCAAGACGGATGCCTCTCCAGCAGACAATGCCGGCGAGACGCACAAGCCACGCCGCAAGAGGAGGAGCCGAGGCACTGGCAATGCTTGTCTGGAGCGAGGCATAGCCAGCCACTTTACGCGTCTGGAGCCGACCTCCAAGGCCTCAGAACAGGTGGCAGCCGACTCGAGCGCAGCAATTGACAAGCCCCAGAAACTTGTCTACTTCAATCCACAGACTGGTACTCTTGGGTCGCCGCCAAAGCCCTCTCAAAACAAGACGAGCCCCTCGAAAACGGTTTGTATTAAATACGGACGCGACGACAGACATCGCCGCGAAATGGCAGCCAAAATTTCACAAATCCTCAACGGCAAGCTGCCAGATGCGCTCTCTGCTCGCGTAGCACACGAGCATGGGGGAAAGCCAATGCATTTCTTGTTTGCCGCCAAGCCCAAAACCTCGTCGTCCAAGCAAGTACAGGCCACTGAGACGGTCCAGAAGCCTCCCACTTGCGGGCCTTCCATTTTCATGTCAACGCCAACACCTCCCAGCAAGAAGCAGCCCCCGACGAGCCGTTGTCACAAGACGCCTCTGCACTTTGGCTCCAAGTCACTGGGGATAAAGGTGCCCGGCGCCATGCATCCCATGTGGCCTGCCGCCGGTATGAGCCACGTCAGGGGTCAAATCGGGACTCAGTGTAGCTATCTGCAAAGACACACCCAAAATTATCCCGCCAGAAAGTCAAAAGGCTGCGCTACCGCAATCACATTGCATGATTCGATCCTCGCACACTTGATGGAGCGCATGGACCTAAGTGCGCTGCGCCATAGTCTTTTGCAGCCCAATGACGCTTTTCCTGTGCCCTCTCAACGGCTACGTCTTCCACAGGCACAATTTGAAAGCGGCCGCAAACTGCAAACGCGCATTTCCAAGCAACTCAAACAGTCCCGTGTGGCATCCCTGCCTGTCAGTGCCCATGAATCGAGCGAGGACGAGCTGGCAACCCATCCATCATCTCGCCTCCACCCTGCCGTTGCTCGACTCTATGCATCTCTGGAAACACAGCTTTCGGCTTACGATCGTTCTACTTGCGAGAGCGTTGCCTGGACACAGAAATATGCGCCGCTGACTGCAGCTCAAGTGCTTCAGATGGGAAAAGAGATGACTTTATTGAAGCAATGGTTACAAACTATGAAGGTCGAGTCCATCGAGACTCGAGTGGATACCAGTGATGAAAGGGGCAAGACAAAGTCAGACGAGGCTCTCAAGAAGAAGAGGCGGAAAACTAAGCTGGAAGGGTTTGTTGTTGGCAGTGACGACGACGCGAGCGACATGGAAGAGCTCTCTGACGAAGCAGATGGCGCAGAGAGAGCCAAGAGATCAGTGGTGCGAACGGTGGACGTTTGCAGAGACCAGACGAAGCTCAAAAACACCATAGTCATCAGCGGGCCCCACGGCTGCGGGAAAACGGCGGCCGTTTACGCAGTAGCAAAAGAGCTGGATTTTGAAGTGTTTGAAATCAACTCGAGTGACCGCAGAAGTGGGAGGGATTTATTGGAGAGAGTCGGCGACATGACGCGCAATCACCTAGTCCAGCAAGATCGATGCCAGGCCTCTGATATCGATGCAGACGACGCCAAGGTTGCCAGAGACATTGAGTCTGGCAAGCAAGGGACAATGACGACTTTCTTCAAATCGAAGCCCGCCACTCAAGGAAAGCGACAAGCAAAGACAAATGTCAAGGACAGGACCCAAAGGACAACAAGCAAGAGCTCTGGTGCATCTTCAAAGGCACAGAAACAGTCGCTGATTCTTATCGAGGAAGCCGATGTTCTCTACGAGGAAGATAAACAGTTTTGGCAAACTCTAATGGCTATGATGGCACAGTCCAAACGGCCCTTTGTCGTAACGTGTAATGACGAAAATCTTGTGCCAATACAGAACTTGAATTTGCATGCCATTTTCAGATTCTCCCCTCCGCCAGAAAGCCTCAGTCTGGACGTCTGTCTTCTCATAGCCGCCAATGAAGGACACGCTTTGGAAAGAAAAGCGATCGAGGCTTTGTACCGCTCTCGCAGCAACGATCTGCGGGCCACCATTTCGGAGCTTAACTACTGGTGTCAAATAGGAGTAGGCGACTGCCGAGGAGGCTTGGGCTGGTTCTACTCTCGGTGGCCCAAAGGCTCCGATGTGGACGACAAGGGAGATGTGGTGCGTGTCATCAGCCAAAACACCTATGTCAGAGGCATGGGTTGGATGGGGCGAGATGTCGTGGCAGCGCAATCAGAGCCGCTGGCCATGGAGCACGAGGCTATGCATCAAGTGTGGGACTGGTGGCAGCTGGACTGCAGTCTGGCCGATGAGCCAGCTGTGTCTGGCTCGAGCAGCGCAGCTGGAGCCTTGGCTGCCCTGGAAGACTTTTGCCGTGGCTTGAGCGATGCCGACACCTGCTCCAAGGGCGCATTCGGCTCCATGTTGCAGGAGCAGCTTGATGCGACATTGCCAGAGATGGCAAGCAGTGCGCGAGACGACTATATTGTCGGCCATTCGCTTCTCGAGGCGGAGCCGACGGCCAGATTGGCCTGTCCCGGCGCAGCAATGTCCATGTCCATCAAGTCGCTTGCACGGCAGATACTGCGCGAGGCCACCGACGTGTCTCGGGGCCCGCGGCTCCTCGACGACAAGGGAGCCAGCCGAGTTGTACAGGAGTCGTTTGGCAGCAGCCGGCCTGAGCTGACGCGGCAGATTCTTTCGGAAGCCTTTGATTCCATGGCGGCTCCTCCAAAGATGCAGCCAGCAACACATCTCGACCCGTCCGTCTTTGACCGCCCGATGAAGCCGATTGTGCTCGATGTGGCGCCGTGGATGCGCGCCATTGTGGCATACGAGAAGCAGCTGATGCAGCAGCGGCTCAAACTGAGCAGCCTGCTGAGTGCAGGTGGGACCAAGAAGCGCATGCGCACCACGCGCAGCGCCTACTCGGCCCTCGAGGGAGGCGACAGGAGGAAGACGCGCAGAGAGAGATACTTTGGCAGCCTGCTCAACGGCTGTCTGGTTATGAGGACCGGCGCTCCGTCCTTTGCGCAGGCCGTGGCTGGCGATGCTGGGCCGATGGGTTGGGCGACGGCCGAGTCGCCCTGACTGAGCTTTTGATGGTGTTTTTTTTTTCTTTTTTTTTCTTTTTTTTTTTCAATATATAGACATACACACGGCCGACGAAAAGAGGGGAAAGAAATACACGAGGTCGCCGCCGAGTGGCGTGCCATTAATCAATTGCCTACAATTCTCGCATCTACCCATCACCTTGACGATGCCTTGGACAAGTACCAAGACGACGAGTAAATACTACTACTACTACTACTACTACTACTACTACTACTAGTAGGCAGTATGCAAGTGGACATTGGTGTGTGAACAGGGGCGGATCAGAGGTAGCAATATACCAATAGTACTACTACTAGTACTACTAGAGGCATGTTGATAGGTAGGTACCACTACTAGTAGTAGTAGCCAATTGTAAGGAATCGAGGTTTCATTGCTTTTTCCCTCTACTTTTCTCCTACTATTTTCCCAGCAAGTGCACAGGGTCTCTCTCTTGCTCCAGGGACAAGGTTGCTCAAGACAAAGGCGGTTTACACCGCCAAACTGGACAGCGCATTTATGCCACTTGGATCCGCAGTGACTTGACTAGCATGCCGAGTCATAGTACTTGATGGCGTGTCTCGGATCCAGGTCACTAGCAGCGGACCGTATTCCTCAAAGCCGCGTCTACGAGGGGACAAGGTGGACAGACAGCATTGCGCAATGGAAGGCGAGTCTGTGCCACTTGGGTCTGAATGATGGAAAAAGACGAAGCAGCCTCAGGCAAGCCAGGGCCAGGCAACACGGAATAAGCGAGAGAGGACCTTGGGCAGGAGAGGGGGGACGCCATGTCGCAGCAAGCGGATCATCGTCTCATTTCCCTGCTTGCAGCAAATGGAGAGAGGAGTGGTGGTGCGGCGGATAGGAAACCGCTGCACCAACAAGACATGAGCATCAGCATCGGCATCATCAGCACCAGCATCAGCAGCACCAGCATCAGCAGCACCAGCATCAGCATCAGCAGCACCTGGCCTCCCTGCTTGGCCAAGTGGTGCCTTGTTGTCTTGATTCCGTCTCTTGCGGTCGGTGTCTGCATGTGGCAGAGTGGGTGTGGGTGTGGGTGTCCTTTTCTCACTGCTTCAACTGATAGACGACAAGCTGAAGAACAAGTCGGAGCACAGGCCGCCTCTTGTTGGCCAAAGTGGGCAAAAAGCAGCCAAGGGGTCTAAGCGACAGCATGTTGCGCGCGCAGAGAAGGGGCAGGAGGGGGAGAGGAGGGGAGGGAGTCGAGAAACACAGCCAATACGCAGGCCCCAGCTCGGCTAGACGAGACCTGTCACCGCCGACGCCGCAGCGGGCTTTTCACTCTGCGACTCTGTATGCAAGGCTTGTGACTGGCCTTGGGCCAAGAGTGGCATGGCCGGAACACGAGTCTGGTGCAGAAAAGAGGTGCCAAAAAGAAGGCAGCAGCAAGTGTCGGTGGCTCATATATCAAACAAGCAAATCGTATAATACTCAATCGTATTCTGCGGCCGCGCATGTGTGTACATGGATGGCTAGTGCAAGGCGCCGACCAAGGCCAAGTCGTCGAGACGACAATTGGTAGGAGAGGACATGACAGCACAGCAGTGACAGGTATGCAAGATAGGTAGGTAGCAATTGTGGCTATATGAGGGGCGACAAGAGGATGCAAAGCCTCGAGGCCGGAAGAGGACATGGAGCCGATGGCAGCTCAAGGAATGACGCCGTATCCGTCGTCACTGTCACCCATACACTACCATTTGCGCCGTCGGACCTTGCTTGATGCTACGCGTATAGTACATGCCTACCTAGTAGTATTACCACTACTACTACTACTAGGTAGGTGGTGGTAGTAGTAGTAGTGGGCGATATATGCTACTACTACTGCTCAGTCCGTCAGATTCTTGTCCCTCATCCACTAGCCTTCTGACCGCCACCTACCCTACATCTACATGGCCAAGGCATGGATGTCATCAAACCACCCGGCGTCAATGGTTTTGCTTTGTGACGAATTGATTGTTCCGATGGGGCAACAAATTGTCATGTACGGGCTGGATGCATCACCCATGTCCGTGTGTAGCAATGTGGTCGAGTCCCTGTCATGATGCGCCCATTGTTTCTTTTCTTGTCTTTTCTTTTTTTTTCTTTTTTCTTTTTTTCTTTTTTCTTTTTTTTTCCCTTTGGCCCTCCAGCTCCGTAGTCACTCGCCCTAGGTTATCTTCTGACACTACTGGCGGCTATGCAGTTTGGAGCCATGACCAAACCTTGAGGGGCGAGACTCGGGTCCCAACTACTAGTAGTAGTACTACTCCTGGGCTGTGACGACTCGCGACTGGGATTAGCAAGACGCCATTGACTTGAAGACGACAACTGACTTTGACACTGACACTGACACTGGCGCATAAACATTTGCTGATGCTGCTTCAATGTGCGCAGAAATGGGAAATGCCAAAGTGGCCAGGGTTAAAGATGAAGGCTAAATTGTCGGTACCTTGGACTCCCGAGCCATGTAGCTGTCGTAGTAGTAGTTAGTACTAGTAGTAGTAGTAGTAGTAGGAAAGGAGAGCAGTATGTACCTCCATACATAGTTTTTTTTTTACTTGCCCCTCGTGGACACTGGGACACAGGGAGGGGCGGTGGAGCTCTTTGCCAGCCTCAACTCGCAGCTCAGCAAAGGCTTGGACGGTCCACCCATGATGCTTCTACGCCTTGCCGCACCCAAGAGAGATGGGGAGGCAGGCCTCGGGCCGTTGAATCTGACTGCTCCCACGACGGCCCATCTGGCTGCCACGGCCTTGCTCGCTAGACGGACGATGCAGCCTTGCTAGCTTTGCTGGGCCTCTGCTGAGCCTGTGCTGAAGCTGCTCTGGGCAGCATTCCTCTACAGGAAGCATGCACTCGACGTGCAAAGTCAGTCCGCAGTCGGCATGTCAGCCGCCGCCGCCGTCGGCCGTGGCCGGCAGGCCAACTAGTAGTGGTGCAACATGAGGCAAAAGCTTGCAAATTCCTGCAAGAGGGCGAGTGGAGCCGACGAGAGAGCACGGGCACGGCAATGCAAAGGATCTTGACACAGCGCGACGCCAGGTATTCGCTTCGTACATTGGTACACCATGCGTTACGCCTTGCGGGCTTGCAGCAACAGCTTGTTTGCCTTTGCCCGTCGCCGCCACGCATGACGACTGCGATGCTTGCAATAATCATAATCAAGAGCAGCCAGGACAGGGCTCCCAGGTGTCACTTTTCTTTTTCTTTTTTTTTTTTTCATTGATTTTGCCTGGTCTCTTTCATTCTGTCCTGCCTCCAACTATAATCATGATATAATAATGCCTTGCTCTGCACCCTTGCAGCCTGTTGTTTTTCCTAGGCCGGGCAAGCGCGCATAACAATGCAAAAGGAAGCGCAAACACTCCTTTACCCGATACACTTTTCGCTTTTTTTTTTTT
>NJET01000232.1:567-22293 GCA_002591415.1 Ophiocordyceps australis | reverse complement strand
TTTTTTTTTTTAATTTGCTTCTCGTGTTTTTTTTTCTCTACAACTACCCTCGACTAAACAGCTACTAACACCTACTCTCCACCCCCAGGACCGCAACGCCCGCTCCGTCTCGCCGCCGGCAGACCAGCCCGACGAGCTTCCCTCTGGAAACATGAGCAAGGACTACGACAATGAGCAGCTGCAAAGCTTCTTTAGCGGCCTCATGAACCGCTCGGGCGGGGCAGACGGCGCGCGTTAATGAGGCCAGGCAGGCAAGCAGGCAGGCAGGTAGGCCAAAGAAAGGGGGCAAGGGGACGCCCTTGTTGTAGAATAAAACTAGATTAGACAAAGAATCCGGATAGACTCTTTGCGCGCTTCTTTTTTTTTTTTTGTTGGGTGGTTTTTTTTTTCAGCAGTGTTGCATCAATGGACAAGAGGGCTGGGCTAGTTACCAAAGTTTTGCGCGTCGTTGCAATGCAGTGTTTTTTCCCAAGGTGACGTGTGTAGTGAAAATGCCATTGGGGTTCTGAAAAAAAGGACCACGACACGCAGTCTTGCTATACGGCGAGGTTCTTGGGCAGCCAGCTTTGCACAGGGAAGATTTTTTTTTTCTTTCTTCTTTTTTTTTTTGCATGGGCTGCAATTCCGCGCCATGACCACTTGGTAGACAAAACGAGCCCAAAGGCGGTGCCAAAAGGCGCCTCCTCCCAACTGCTATGATGAGGCTATTCCTTGAAATGCGCATATCCACGAAGAAGACCAATTCACAGTCATGAGCCATTTAAAAAAAAAAGAAAAAAAGAAAAAAAACACCCCTCGTTTGGCTGGCCACACAAACAAAAAAACGCCCAAGACATCATTGCTGAAGCCCCAGCCTCGCCACCACGATGCCGCCGAGCAAGCCTGGAAAGAGCCAGGGATGCTGCAAGATTTCCGCCTCAAAGGCGTCCACCGTGGCGCGGGCCAGGGCATCATAGTGGGCCGACGTGTCGGCGTCTGTGTCGAGCAAGGCGGCCAGCCGAAAGAGGTTCTGGGCCGAGACGGCATTTGTCGCGGGGAGGGCCGTGTCGATGCCGTCCTTGAGGCGCAAAACGACGTGGGGCGCTCCGGCGCGGGTGCAGAAAAAGGCGCCGGCGGCGTGGTCGTGGAAGAGATGGATTTGCGTTTCTGTGGCGGGTGGTTAGGCAAAAAACGAGGCTTGAAAAAGAGTAGAGATTGACTCTAGGGGAAACCAACTTTGAAGCGTATGGGCAAGAGCCACGAGGGATTCGTCTGAAGAGACCTTGTTGACATCGAGAAGGCCCTGGATGACGTAGGCATAGTCGTCTGCAAAGCCTTCCGTCTCACGTCCATCCTTCCATATGCGGTAGAGCACGTGAGCATTGGCATCCCATAGCTTATCCTTGATGAAGCGCACGGCAGATTTTGCTGTGGCGAGGCACGTGTCGGCCATTTCTGGGTTGACGGCTCTCAGGGCAGCAGCAGTGCGAGCAAGTGCCGAGATGGCCAGGCCATTGTATCCCGCCACAGCCTTGTCGTCAATGTCGGGCCGCACACGGTCCACCTGGCGCCGGCCCCTGAGCTTCCGCTTGGCAAGTGCAACGTACCTTTCAACTGTTGCGGCGGGCAGGCTAAACTGCCTGGCCAGCTCGTCGGGCGTCTTGACAATGCAGGGAACGTTTTGGTGAGCAAAGTCGCCGTTGCGCTTGTGCAGCTCATCAATGTTGCCACTGTCGAGAATGTTCCAGTGAGCGGCGGCAACGTGGCCAATGCTCTCGTCGCCGTCGACAAAGACGGATTCGAACTCGGGGCGAGTCCAGAGGTAGCAGGCTCCCTCACGCATGTCCTTGTCGCCGTGTCTGTGGTACGAGTCGGCAGCCTCACTTGAGGCCAAGCCGCCGTGTGGGAGGAGAATGGGCGCACAGCTGAGATATGAGGCCAGCTCGAGAACAACATGGTAAAACTCACAGTCTGGCTGGCCGCCTTGGATTTTCCAGGCGTCGACAAAGAGGCCGAGCAGTAGGGCATTGTCAACGACGAGCTTCTCAAAGTTGGGGACGGTCCAGTCGGGCGTGACGGAGCACCGAGAAAAGCCAGTGCCGCCAATGTGGTCGTGGAGAGCGCCGTCGCGAATCTTGCGCAGGGTAAAGAGCACCATGTCGGTTGCTTGCTTGCATTCCGTCTGGCCCACAACGTCTTGAACGGCAGTGGGCCAACGGTCCAGCTGCAGCATAAAAGCCAACTTTGGAGGCGTGAGGAACTTTGGAGCGAGACCGAAGCCACCGCACACGGGATCAAAACTGCCAGCAATGTGCGTAAAGGCCTCTTCAAGCTGGTCGAGGTCGAGTTCGCTGGGGGCAACGACTGATTTGCCTCGCGTCGAGGCGTCGGGCTGGGGGCCTGCGCGGCCTCCTACGAGCTCCGACGTTTGTTCGGTACCAAGGCCGCGAGCACCAAGAGTGCCCTCGGCAGCGAATTCGCGGAGCTGGCCGACAATTTCGGACGCCTCGAGGCGGCAGCGGGCCTGCTGTTCTATCCAAGTAGCACGCAGCTTGCGGAGGATGGTGAGAAAGTCGGGCGTCTCGTCATCGTGGTGGTGGTGGACGGTCAGATGGGAGCTTGAGGGGCGAGGGCCCGGCCAGTAAGTGCCGCCAAAGACGGGCTCCAGCTGAGGAGTGAGAAAAAGATTGAGAGGCCATCCGCCTACCTTGTTGACAGCCTGGATATAGTTCATGTAAATGGCATCAATATCGGGCCGCTGCTCTCGATCGACAATGACGGGCACGAAGGAGTCGTTGAGAATGGCAGCACATTCGCCATGGGAAAAGGATTCGCGGGCCATGAGACGACAGACTGATTGCGTGAGCCAGTGCAAGCTTTGGTGCATGGGGTGTAACCTACAGTGACAGGACTTGAAGCCAATGTGTAAAAAGATGAGCTTGTTTTCCCGCTTGGCTCGATCTACACTCAGCGAGTCGAGCAGCTGCCACTTGACGGGGCTGCTCGCCAGGCCTTGGATAAAGGGGCTCTTGCTCGAGGCAGCACGATTGAGGAGCGGCAATGGAGGGCGGGCAGAAGAAGCTGGGGCAGAAGAAGCAGGGGCAGCAGAAGCAGAGGCAGAAGCTGGGGCAGAAGTCGAGGCGAGCGAGCCTTGACCACCTGGTGCAGATCCATCCTTGACGGCAAAGGAGGAAGCAGCCATGATGATGGAGGGCGGTGGTCAATGGGCTTTACGCGGTTGGCGTCATGGAGGCGGGTTGGCACGGCCCGTTCTTCAGACACTTGTTGGGACCAGACGGCATAGTGACAAGAAGAGAGAAATTTTGGCGCGCGTGATGGACAGCAAAAATTTTCAGGTCAACGCTTGGACAAGGTGACCGACGTCGGCTCAACCACGTGGTCGGTGAGGGGAAGCTGATGAACCCCACACGGGCTGCAAGGCGGACGAAGAGCCAGGGACCAGCCGAGCGGCATCTCGACTGGCAGCACAGAGGCGGCATAGGGGCGGCATCCAGGCAGCATAGAGGCAGCATCCAGGCGGCATAGAGGCAGCTTAGAGGCAGCATGGGCGGCTCTCTGGCGGCCTCGCAGCGCAGCCTGGGGCGGTTGCCTGCTGGGCGTGTAGCGGGCATGTAGCGGGCAGGTAGCGCTTCACAGGCCTCGTATCACAGGGCCTTGAAGAGGCTGTGGGGCGCGTGCAAGTCGGCCCTACAGGCTGCAAAGCCCCAAATGGGCCAATGTGGGGACGAGCCGCACGCTAACGCACGGCCCGCCTATCGACCTGAAATGCTGCTCCTTCTCCCCCACGCCTGCTGCCCATTGGCTCCATTCTCCATTGTCTGCCGACTTGACAGCTGCTCCTCTGTGCCTTTTTCCTCACTTCATCCAACTCGTCTCCCTCTACCGCCATGGGCGACCCAACATACACCATACTCATCAGGGTTCCCACGCTGCGGGGAGACTTTGTCGATCCCCCACCCGTATGCTCAGAGTCTCCTCTGCTTGGCATCTCTTCCCCATGTGCTGACGGAGCCTTGGCATAGGTACACTGGGAGCCCAGCAACGACGACGCGCTGTGGAAGATGCTGTCTAGTGCAGCACAGGCTGATATTGACTGTTGGTTGATGCCCCGCTCTTATTGCTTTCTGGCATTTTGCTCTCTTGTGATTGCTGTTTGCTGGCATTTGCCCTCTCGCGACTGCTGACTTGTTTGCGTCAGGGCCCAAGGTGTGCGTATACCATTAGCAAGTACTCTACCAAATCCATGCGCAATTGCCTAACACGACTGCTTCCAGCGCCGACCAGTTTCAAGTCCCAGTCGAGTTTCTCCTCCAGCATGTCGCCTACATGGCCGACCGCCACGCGTCGCAGGTGCGCGCCCAAGTAATAAAAGCCACGGCTGCAGCGCGAAGCTCGGCCGCTCCCTCGCCCATTCCCGCCACCGAGAATGCGCGCGCACCCTCGGCCTTGTCCATTAGGCGAGACCGCGAGTCACCCCTGCCCAGCGCAACGGGAAACACGACGCCCATTGCCGTCTCTGGGCGGCCCATGACAATGCGCAATACCTCGACGAATGCCAACTCTTCGCGAGACCAAGCCGGCAGGCAGCGGCTATCGTCGTTGCCCATTTCTTCGCCCACACGCGGACGCCAGTCGCAGAAACGGGAGCCAAGCCCAGCCAAATCAGATTCCACCACCTCGACCGCCTCGTCGGATCAGGAAGAATCCAGCCCAGCTCAGTCCCGCATTATCCGCCGCCCGCCGCGCTTCCAGCAGCAGGATGTGTCTCTTGATGGCCAGGGCGACAACTGCTACGGAGACGATGATGACGCAGACCCGGCTTTCCAGCTTGTTCCAGCCAATGTGAATCAAGACTTGACATCGACTCTTAGGGGCGACGGCTGGGACGCCGACAAGCATGGCACCAAGCAGCCTGCCAAGGGTCATCCTGCCCACAAGCTGCAGTCTTCTGAGTCGTCTGTAAGCTCTGGTCCGGGAGCTCAAGGCTCAGGCAAAGCTCGAGAGCCCAAGACGCCGGGCCCAGGGCCCCTGTCTCCGCGCCGCACCGCAGAATTGTCTGGCCGCAGCCCCGGCCACAAGGGCAAAGCAGCCTCCTCTCGAGATGGCAGCGACGGCGCGCCGAGCATGAGCAGCAGCTTTAGTGACTTGGATGGTTCGTCGCGTTGCGTCCTTTGCTTGGCTTAGTCAATGCTGATGTTGCCATAGATGCTTCTGTCACGCAATCGGCTCTTGAGGAAGCCTTGGCCAGCCACATGAAGAGCGGTGGCATTAGCAGTCGTTTTAGCATTACCCAAGCCTTTCGGAGTCGCTACAGCCCTGGCTCAAACCAGCAGTAGCTTTCTCTCTCTCTCTCTCTCTCTCTCTCTCTCTCCCTCCCTCTCTCTCTCTCTCTCTTTCCCTCTCTCCCTCTCTCTTATCTTTATAGTTTTCTTTCTTCTGTTTTTTTCGGCGTGGAAGTCAATCCGGAGTACGGAGTATGGTAGATGTAAGCGCGGACCCGACGGCGTTTAAACGTGGAGTAGGCCACAAAGGAGATTTTTGATCTTTGTTGCTGTGATTCTAACTATTTATGGCGGTACAATTTTTGGGGCGCATGGATCTACTCTTCATCTCCTCTGAATAGACGATTCTGATGATGCATGTAGCTTGGATGGAGGTTTGCGCCAATGAGAACAGGCCCGGCAAACATTTATTGGCGGTTTTGAAAAAAAAAACCGCATGCTAGATTTGCATGCAGTGTAGCAGTAAAGGGGTGTTTGTTACTCGTCACTTTTTATTGCGTCGGCGACATCTATCCGAGCTGAGAGATTGGTTTCCTCACGATGCTACATTACCATTCGTTGCGAGGGCGACACAGTGTTTGAATCAGGCAGTATTGAGAGGTTAATGAAGAAGTCTGTCTGCTAATAAGCCAGTCGGGCATGTCGTGAGGCAGTATTGGTTTTGCCTCGCCAAACAATGCCTTGTGAGCAGTTTAGTTTTACCAAGTTGGCTGGGCTAATGTGTATCCTACAGATGGGTCTAGTGCTAGTATTTGCTGCCGTCTGTCGAGAAAAGTATGTACTCATCAAAGAAAGCCAGCTCTGTAAGTGATGTGATGTTGGATTACATCCATTTCGCCCTATCCGTCTCCCAATAAAGAAGAACAAATCAGTTGCTTAATGCCATGTCGAATCTATGTATCCGTTGAAAAGCAAATCATGCAACAGAATAGTATGGCATCCATGTCTCGGCCGTTGCGCGTCAGGCATCAACCCAGCCCAACTCGTCCCATGTTTTCTGCTCCTGTGCATCATATCTCAGTCGAGCACATTCTTCATAAGGTGCATATGTCGGATCGCAATCGTCGTCGCTTGGGTCAATGTAATCACCCCAGGCTCTTGCGGGCCCCTTGAACCAGGGAGGCAGCCAGATTTCAGCCTTGTTTGTCTCTTCAACCTTGTTCGTCTCCTTAGTCTTGTCCGACCTTCTCCTCCGGCTCTTTCGTCTCCTCCACCCTTTGTAGCTCGCAAGACTCCTTTGCTGCCGGCTTTTTGTTTCTTGGGGCTCGCATTCTGAAAAAAAAACTTGTCAAACAGCGCGCAGGCAATAAACGGTGGCTTCTCGACTGGCTTGTTCTGCTCCAGCGTTTTGGCCCAGCCTTCGACTTGGAATGCCTCGCCGAGTAAATCGTTGCATCTTTCCGCCAAGTCGGCCAGTATCTTACCATCTAGGGGCGGATTGTCGACTGCGTATTCACAAGTCTTGATGACTTGGTTCAGGCCTTGCACCATTTCGATTCCCTTTTGTGGTCGATTCTTCTCTACCTCTTCTAGTCTGTCTTTTTCACGTAGTCTGTCACAGGCTTCATCGACTGCGTTTTTGTGCCGCTGCACGCCTCGAAACCAGCAAATCATTCTCAGCTTGAGCTCGTTGCCGTGAATCTCGGGGACTTGGGGCCCTCCAATGTATTCTTCCAGGCTAGCCATGGAGTCTTCAAACCATTTGACGCTTGCTGCAATGGCATTGTCCCACGACTTGACCGTATCGAGCACGTCGTGCGCATAGGGGGCCAGGGCGGTAAAGGCAGCAATCTTGCCTCCTTGCGACCCGGTGATGCGCACTCTGCGAGAAGACGCCGCCTGCAGGCTTTTCCAGGTAGAAGATGACTTGATGGCTTGAGTCGGCTGCCCGCATAGGCCCAAGCCTCTCTTCAGGCACGTTGTGCGTAGATTTGACATGAGCCGTTGATTTGGATCGGGGTTAAATTGAACTGTGCTGGGTCTATTCTTGCTTGGAATTCGACCATCGCCTTCATTTGATAGTGGCTGTCCGTTTGAAGATGGTCTGTTTGGGTCTGGGTTGAATGGAATTGTGCTGGGTCTATTCGCTGTTGGGATCCGGCCATCTCCTTGGCTCTCTGGTAAGCTGCCAATGTCTTTGCCGTTGTTGGAGAACCCCGCTTCAATAGGTTTCTTGGTGAGTGCATAGTCAAAGCCGCTTGGACCATATCTCTTGTAACCGTCGCCTATTACTTGCTCAACTTCCCCTTCGGTTGCACCTGGGGGGCCTTGACGAGCCAGGATTTTGGCAGGGTGGGACGAGGCTAGTCCGATGAGAACTGAGTAGAATAGTATGGAAGCCTTCATATTCTAAATACAGTATTGGCAGAATGTCTACTGTATATATCTAGTCAGTTGCTTGGGGTGAGTAAACCTGGTCGTCTCCATCTTTTCCAAAAGGTTTTGACTTACCGGCGATGAAGTTGACCTTCATAACAGTCCAGAGTGAAGGGAAAGAAGAGAGACTGTAAGTAAGTGGCAATAATAAACTGCGAGAGCAAAGAAAGAAGCAAAGCAGACACAATCAAAAAATCGAGTAGAATTTTGCAATTCACCACCATAATGTCGAACCTGACGAGCCACAGATGCGGTAATTGCAGCTTCATAATCTTCAAACCTCTAATGTCTTGATGCATAAAGGCTACTATGAAGTTCTCGTATTGAAGCCTCTCGCGAGGTCATTATTCGGCATACAAGCTTGATTATGAGCTAGAGTTGGTCGCTGCGCCTTGTTGTCGCTAGTCTTGAAAGTCCTATGCAAAAGCAATGTAAGCCGAGTCCCTTGATCAGTAGAATCTCGTCGAGCAGGCAAGGGTGACAGTCGCCGCCTCGTCAAGCACAAGGACTACGCTAGGCAAAAGCGATTCATGTGGTAGACCTCTCTCTTCAGACTGAGTATAGAGCGGTGCTTGAGGCCTAGGTAAGACGTACCTGACGATTCGACTCTACACTCTTGCCATGGCACTTGTATATCGATAGGAGTTTACTTGTGATGTGTCTTCATACCCACCTCTCTTTCACGCAGCCGTTGCATGTCGTCTCCTTGTTGCTGTCACCTCTGGATGACGGGGTTCAAGCACGCCATTGTTACAGTCTGGGCTATCCTTGAGATTTTATTTCAGATACAAAACAGGACGAAATGGTTGCCTAATTTTAAGGTCCAGAGGATAAAGCAAAAGGGTTCTAATGATTCGATATATTGATGCACGACACTTTGGAGCCCCACAGATCATGATACATTACACCAACGTGGCTCGCCGTCCGTCTTATTACAGGCCCTATAACTACACGTATTTACCCTGTTTTACTGAATAGTTAAAGAAGAGTGTATTGAAACTAAATGAAAATGTCTATATAGATATAGAATAGATATACATGTACCGACAGCCGTTGATGAATGCCGCAGACATTTTGCAATTACAGCTTTGCGCGGTTCAAGACCTCGTTTTGTGTCTTGCTCGAGGCTCCGTGCTTGGACAATCCCAAAGATAGAGATATGCACTCATGTGGTCTTGGCCGTTACGACGTGTCATGGCGTGTCGTTGTGTTATAAGATTGCGAGTTATGGCTTATAGTGTCAGATGTGTGATTACGTATTACCTCGGTTCATTAGCTGTGCGTAAGAGACGTACAGATTATTCTAGACGGAGAATGCTAGAGTATCCAAAATCTTGAACTGAGCTTGGATGAGACGGCCATCTGAAGATGCCCTTCGTACTTAACACGCTTTCAAATCGTGTTGAGTGTTGAAATTTGATTCCAGGACATGGGTGATGAAGACCACCTCAGCCCTAAAGGCAGTCAACTGCCGGAGAAATCCTACTTGCACGCAGGCAGCTAATTTGAGAGAAACGGCAAACGCAGCCCTATGGGGCAAAAAAATGCAAGTTTTGTATATGAGCATCATGATGTGCTGCTATTGGGCCGGCATGTGAAAGGACAGGAAGGCTTCTTGAACAAGATTGAGCTTTTGAATCTATAAAGCATGGAATTTTTTCTTCTCGCTCATAGGACTCAATTACTGCGATACAGTATTATACTACGGGGAATTATGATGAAAAGCTATTGCACTATATCTTGTCAGAGGAAGCCCGTCTAACAATGGCCTTGTTCCTATTCACACCCCATGCTTTCCTAATCTGGCAGACACGTGACCACCTCCCCACGTTTTCATGCTGCCTCCGTTTACACATGGTTTGCCTCTGCTTTGCAGGCCCATTGTCTGCTCTCAAGCCTCTTGACCTCTTCTCACAAGGCTTTCTGCCCTCTGCTCACACGACTTGCCTCGCACGCAACACGTTTCCAAGTGAGTAGAAAAGAAAAAAAAACACCAACATGTTTCGTCGACACTGGTCTGGCCTGCCCAAGGACCCGTCGTTTCCTGAAGATTTAAAGGCTCTGGGGTAAGTCGTTGGGCATTCATTTTGTGCTTCCATGACAACTAACAGTGTTGCAGCTACTTTGTCAACGACAAGGATGAAGTACGTCTGATTGAGAATCCAGACTTTTACTTCAAGTTTTTCTTGTCGCGCAACTCTCGCGTCAATGACCGGCAGAGATTTGCATTCAACTGTAAGTGGGAAAGCATGCCCAAGTGAGAGCAGAATCACACTTGGACAAATATCCTAACCTTGAGCTCTACCACAACGAGCAGATGCTCTACAACGCATTATACACTCGCGGCTAGAGTCGCTCGGCCTGGAGCGCATCCCGCTTCCGCTGGGCACGTCGCCATCGCAGCGCCATGTCCCCATCTACGCCTCTGCCAACCTCGGCTCCAAGCCACGCGTCGTGGTCATTTTTGGCGAAACGGTGCAGGATCTGGGCATGTTGGCTGGCCGCGTGGCCAATGGGCCGGGCGGCATTGACAAGGGCAGCATGGTCTCAGTGGTGCGCGAGCTGGGCAAGCAGGCGTGCTCGCAGCAGGATGGGCAGCCGCCGGGCGTGCTGATAGCCAACCCGGGCGAGCTGTACTGGTGGCCCGACGGCGGGCGCAGCGTCACGGTTGCGGGGGCGAGGGCGCTGCCGCTGCCGAGTGCGGTGCATCGTGGCTACAAGTATGTGCCTGCGGTGAATAGCGTCCCGTGCAACGAGGATTCTGAACGTCATGTCGAGTACATCTTCAACAGCGTGTTGAAGAGTCTGGCGAACGAGGATGCAGTCATTAGCGTTGTGGCTATTGGCCTTTGCTGCGACTTGGTGACGCGCTTCCTTGACGGCCAAGAGGCTTGGGCCGTCTGGGGCAAGAGGCTGAGTTCTATGCTCCTCTGCGGACACACCTGGCCAGACGACTGTCTTGAGAATGAGTCTTTCAAGGACTTTTTAGCAAAGGTATGCGCCCACTCGTCATGTCGGCATCATAATGTCCTAACACTAGTCACAGCGCGCTCGAGCATATCTCGTTTCCTCTGAGCCTCTCGACGCGCCACTAGCACCCCCCTCGGGCAATATATACCAAGGCATCCCCAATCTCGGCTGCCCAAGCCACTCATCGTCTGAGCCCCTGCACACAGAAATGGTTTTGATTCGCGCCCTCGAGCCAGCGCTAAAGTACCTCGAGACTGTTGCTCACACGCCAAACTATGAAAACTCGCCCATTATTGTCACTGAGCCCCCGCCGCAAGACGATGACGACGAGCCTGCACAAGACTGCTGGGATGAGCTGCCAGATGACATGAAGCCGCCAATCGGCAAGGTCAACCAAGAGTGGATGCAGACCCAAGTTGACCAGCTGCGCAGTCAGAGTGAGGCGACGGGCCACGTGCAACCTGATGATTTGAACAAGTCTATTTGAGCGACTGGGAGCTTTACGCATGGAAAAGGCTGCAGGTGCTTGATTTCATGAAACAATGGCACATCATCAGAGCTAGATACCCCAGTAATTTGCTCGACTCAACCCGAAGCAGATGTTGAAAAAAAAATCTTGAAACCATGTTGCGTGCCAGTCAAGTATTTGCCCTTGTTCTTCACATGTGCTAAATCAAGCCTTGAAAAAAGACGGAATTAATGTCGACGGCGGTGTCAAGTCTTCAATCAGCTCACGAGTTCTCCTCTTACGCTCCTCGACGACTGCCTGCTCAGCCTCCCAGCGACCGTCCTCCTCGGGCCTTTTCCACAGGGAAAATGGACTAGGCTTGGGAGACGACATCTTCTTTTCCTCTTCAGCACGGGCGAGGCGAGAGACCATGGTTGTCCAATTATCGATTCCGCTAACGAGGCACTCGCGGCACGTTTGCTTCGCCTCCTTATCCTCTTCTTGGCGGTTGAGACGGCGCAGCTGCTCCTCGGACAAGTCGACGCTGTCGCGTGTCCATGCCAAGCCCTCTCCGCCATGCAACTGGGAAAAGAGGATTTCGCCAATATAAAGGCTGAGTGATGCCTCTTGGCAGCGCTCAAGAGCATCACGCCAGGGTATTTGAGTGCCGTCTGGTGGGGGAGGTGGATAAGGTGGCTGAGCAAAGAATTGCATAATAATCTCATAGTCCTTGAGTTTTTTGGGTTTAGAGGTGGGTTTAGGACGCGTGTCTGAAAGAGAGCGTCGTGCCCTGAGCAGGGAAATAAACATTGGCAGAGCAGATGCAACATCTCCTCGCCGTGCCTTGGACGTGGCAATGGCAGTGAGCGCGTCAAAGACGTTTTGTGAGGGTGGTGAGGCGTCACTCTTGACCACCAAGGTCTTTGGGTCATAGGGAAGGTCTTGAGGCGCAATGTCTTGACTGGCCTCTGCCAGAGCCAAATTGTAGAGGGCGTCGGCACCTTCTCTTTGGCCCTTGAATTCACTAAAAGTTGCATACTCGAGAGCCACATTCATTTTTTGCCGGTGCGTGAAGCCCTCGGTTGCCAAAGCCTTGATATACCAGTTATCGGCTACCGGGTAGGCGATTTCACAGTCTTCTTCGCGCGGCGCGCGTTCACTTTTGGGGGGTAAGGGAGCAGGTCGCGGATTCGAGGGACCAATGACATATTCTGGAGGTGAGATGATGTCGCGGCTTCGATCGCGGACCCAGCCGTCGAGATGCTCGGCTGCCTTTGCCGCCAGCATCAGGGCATCGTAGTACCCCCTTCGCGATTCTTCTGGCATGGCTGATATATCATAGCTGATGAATTCTATCTCTTGGGGTGACATATCCTCCTTTTCAGTGAGAGGCTTGACCACTCTTTTGCCACGGTTGGTCTCGTCCTGGAGGTAGAGAACGACGATGCGCGACAGCTGTAGCGTTTGATGCCAGTCGACTTGGCCATCCTGGGGCGATTTAGACAGATGGGCATCGCGGAGGTACTTGCGAGTCAAAAAGGGCCAGTCGTGAGGCGTGGGCACTTTTCTCTCGTTTAGCTCTTCATTGATTAAGAAAGAGATGCCGAGAATGCAGCACGCAATGCCCCAGAGCGACAGCGTGTAGCGCACGACAAGCTTGGCCTCATGCTTGAGCCATAATTTATTCACCGAGGTAAAGGAGCGCGACGCTATGGCCGAGTTTGCATTGGGAGGGGCGAGAAAGGGCAGACTAGGTCGGGCTCTCGAGCAAGTGAGCTTTGCGTGGTGCACGACGAGTCGAGAATAGAACAAGTTGGGACTACGGAGGGGCGATGGCGGTGTCAGGCGTTGCAGCCGCGGACGCATGGCAAACAAAGGCCCAGCACAGGGGTGCCGCGTCCCTCTGTCGACATGGAATGGTGGTGACTTGACGATGCAAAGATTGCAAATGCTCAAACAAACATTCAGAGGCATCTTGTGGGGCGTCAGTCGCAAGGTCGATGACTCAGCAGGCTGCTATAGCTTGAGGGTAGACAAGGAGCTAGCTTGCCAAATTTGCCCAGCTTCAACCTCGTCGCACGCCAAGGCCAATTCAAGGGCTATGCTACCCAGATGCCATGAGCCATGATGCCCTCATTCGTTGCCGACACGCTGCAAAGTCCGCGATTTCCATTAATCGCAGCCGCAGCTCTCTCGGCCATCTCTACGGCAGCCCTCATCTTTGGATATCAGAGCCTTGAGCGGGAGGAGAGATTGCTTGAGCTGAAAAAGTCTATTCCCTCGAGCACGGGAGACGGCCAACATGTGAGACTAGCTCTCTACTCGGGACCTGCAGGCATTGGAATAACAAGATATACCAATTGTATATAGAGGCAACTCGACAGCTACGGCGGCACAGCTCTAAGCGACGAGGATGCGAGAAGCTTGGCTCTTGCGCAGCGGGCACAGGCGGGCGACTTTGACCAAGATTTGATTTCAGAACAACTGGCGCGCAATGGCGTTTTTTTGACACCCGAGGGTCTCGACAAGCTTCGCAAGGCCTTTGTCATTGTCGTGGGCTGTGGAGGCGTAGGCTCGCACGCCACGGCGGCATTGGCCCGTTCCGGAGTCTCTCGGATTCGACTCATCGATTTCGACCAGGTGACGCTCAGCTCGCTCAACCGCCATGCTGTGGCCACTCTGACCGACGTGGGCATCCCCAAGGTGCATTGCCTGCACCGGCGACTCGTTGCCATAGCGCCTTGGGTCAGGTTTGACCTGCAACAGGAAAAGTTTGACGAGACGGTGGCAGCGAGGATGCTGGGGCCGTGGCAGGGCGGCGGCCAGCCAGACTTCATCATTGACGCCATTGACAACATTGACACCAAGGTGGAGCTGCTCAAGTACTGCTACAAGAGCAAGTTGCGCGTCATCAGTGCAATGGGAGCGGGATGTAAGAGTGATCCCACTCGCATCATGGTGGGCGACATTGGTGCCAG
Organism: Ophiocordyceps australis; assembly: GCA_002591415.1. NCBI lineage: Eukaryota > Fungi > Ascomycota > Sordariomycetes > Hypocreales > Ophiocordycipitaceae > Ophiocordyceps > Ophiocordyceps australis. The sequence goes on along the minus strand of NJET01000232.1, from coordinate 8,239 downwards.
CACAGACGACCGACTGTCGAGGGCAACGAGACGGAGGCTGAAGCTGCAAGGCATCACCAGCGGCATTCCTGTTGTGTTTTCCACCGAGCAGTCGGCCGAGGGCAAGGCCGAGCTGCTGCCGCTGCCAGAGGACGAGTTCCAAAAGGGTGCCGTTGGCGACTTGGGTGTCTTGGCCAATTTTCGCGTCAGAATCCTGCCCGTGCTGGGAACCATGCCTGCCATTTTTGGCCTCACGGCAGCAAATCATGTCATTCTCTCCATTTCGGGCTATCCCCTAAACTACGCAGTGGCTAAAGGTCGGGACAAGATGTACGAGGGCATCCTTACATATGTGCAAAGCACCGAGGACCGACTGGCGAGGATGTTTGAGCCGGATACACTCGGCCTCAAGACGCCACTGACTCTGGGCGATGTCTCCTTCCTAACTGAGGAGCTCTACCATGGTCGCAGTGCCATCAGCGGCATCTCGACCCGGCTGGTGCTTATACGATGGCGTAGGCCGGCCACGACGAGCATGACGGTCATTGGTGAGGGTGCCAATGTGCAAAAATGCTCAACGGTGCGCCTTGGCGACCTGGTGTGTATGACCAAGGAGGAAGCAATGCGCCACGAAAAACAAATCTTCAAGGCAGCAAAGGCGCTGGAGCATGTTTACGACGAAGCGACGATTAAACGGGTCGATGCAAAGCTTGCCGAAGCAGCTCTCTGGGAGCAGCACCGGTGAGGCGCCCATGCAGTCGTCAATGGATGGCGTATGCATCTGGCTGCCTGGTGCTCGGCGCTCTGGACCCAACATTTGCCCAGCAATCCCGTCTCCGGCCCATGGCGGAAGTGCAGCATGTACTGCGAGTCGCAAGAGGGTTCGCGGCACCGTCTGACGAGAATGTGCATGGCGAGCAGCGGACCGAGCGATTTGCCGACGGGCAGAGACCTGAATCTTGCAAGTGAAGCGGGCGATGGCGCATGTCGTGTTCTGTCATTGTGGCGCAATGCAGTAAGTGGCAGGGAAGGAGGGAAAAAAAGATGACTCGGTGGGCTAGTGCGTATTGGAAATGTCACGGCGACATGCCAATCTTATCAGCTTGGGGTCTGAAAGCTGCCTTTTGGCCATTGACAGCAAGCAGCGTCATGATGGGGCATGCGTCGAGAGGCCGTCTATAGACAACAATGGTTGGTCTTTGGCTGCTCTTTGGGCGGTTGCCTACATTTTAGTCGTACCATGGTGCGCTCTCTTGACCGCCTAAATGAGACAGCATGGCTCGCTGTCTTAGCAATATCGAACGTGGTCCATGGCTACTTGTTGCCAGGGGACCCCCCCCTCCCTACCGGGTCTTTGAGGTGCAGACGGGATTTTGCCTCGACTATATTTGCCTGAAATCGGTGTCGTGGAGTTTTGTATACCAGTGGGCGTGTTGCTCCTATCACCAACATGGGTGGACAAGAGAGGTCCGATAGGCGGATGAACCCGAAGGCTTTGTGCCATGTTGACGAGTAACAAGGCGTCGATTTGAAGAAGCACAAGGTCCTTGGCTGTCAAGTTTTCCGCGGCAAAGGCACGCGGGGGCTGTCTGACACGGAGGGGTGGTTTGCGATGAACAAGGCATGAAATGTACCAAGCAAGCAGTTACGCAAAAAAGGCGTACTGGGCGGCATCGTATAAAGTGCAGTCTGGTCGAATGGCTTGTGTCGTTACCCCTCACGATGCACCTCTTGGAAGCAGCAGCCGGCACTGCTGAGACGGAAAGATGCGTCAATACGGGTTTGCGAGGAGCCATTGTGCTACGACAAAAGGCGTGTCTGGTCGCGTGCTCACCACGGGTACACGTGCAGTCAACAAACGACTCGGAAACGGCTGTCAGGGTGTTGAACTAAACACGGCTAGCACAGCATGATGCAAGCATGGGGCTGTGTCTGACGAGCGAGGGATTAGCGGAGGTGGTTCGTTGGTACAGTTCCCCTCGGCAATTGTTGGGGTCCAGGTATCAGCTGAAAGAGCTGAGTGTGTCTTTATATATGGATTTTCCAATTTTGAAGCCGAGCTATCAGCACGTCAGGACTCGTATATTACGCGTAAGCAACGTCTCTCGTAAGAATGAATGGGGAAGATGAAGAAACTTTTTTCACCGCCGAGAGCAACAAGCTCTGTTTATGTTGTCTTTTTTTTTAGGCGGGCCTACGTTTGCCTCTTGTGCTTTGAGGAGAATCTGTGTAGATTTACGTTTGCCGAATAGGACTGGGTTAACTAGGTATTGCCAACCGAGATCTGCACGGAAGGCTACAGGCGAGTTTGGGTAACACTACTAGTTCCTCTCAGTAAGCCCTTTTCTTTCTTTTTTTTCCCTTGTCAAAAGAGGACTGTTGATACGGTGTGAGGCTGACAGGGCAGTAATGGAGAATGCTTGTGCCCGAAGCATCTGTCTAGCTGTCGTCACGCGTGACGCTGCCTAGATTGTGGAGTGAAGCAATCGACCGACTCACATAAGTCTGCTCTTATCGTGGTGGAATCAGGGCGCAGTGTATGACACAGAGCACAGCATCTAATAGTTGCCTCGTGGGCCGCTCAAACGCAGGGCCAGAAATAGAAAACCAAAACATGTGCGCCTCCATGGCAACTTGGTGACCAGAGGGGCGTGAGAATGAACGAGGCAACTTGTAGAGGTTCCGCGTGTAGCATAGCACGAGGCTTTCGGTGTGACTTGAAGTTGAGAGAACAAGGGTAGGTGGGGAGCCAACTGGGAAATCTATTCCTAATAGGGAGACTAGCTCGGAAAGAAGACGGCTGGAAGGAAGACAAATGGGACGGCGAGGTGGAGAGCTGACGCTTCACCTCACGTTGCATGCAAGCGGCGAACGTCACGAGTTGCAAAAGACGCCCCCCCCCCTCTCTCTCCCGATTCATGGAACAGGCTTGTGCTAGTAGTGAATGGACTATTCCGTGGCAAGAGATTGTGATGTGATGGTGCAGCGTGGGACAAGTGACGTCGCGGTTGATCAAGCGGTGCATGCTGCAATCAAGACGACTTTACAGAAGCACGGCAGATGGGTGGAACCCGTTACGGCCAAGGGAGACAAGGCGAGATGTGTTTTGCACATGGCCTGCGAGCAAGCACCATGTGCAGACTAAAAGTGGGCAAGGTGAAGAAGGAAGGAGAAAAAAGGCAGCAATGCATTTTTTGGAGGCTGACTAGAAGCACCACGGTGCAACTGACAGATGCTGGGTGTGACGCGGCGCACCGAGATTGGGCAAGTCGATGCATGGCATCTGCTGCATCGGAACAAGAGAAAAACAAAGTCTTAGTCGAGGCGCTGCTGGTGGTGAAGCTGACGCAAGAGAGGGCGAGGGACTAACAAGGCATACGTGCGTCATGCCGTTGATTGTTTCGAGGTGCATGAATGTTGTAGTATATACTAGTAGTAGTAGCAGTAATAGAATATAATACTAACTAGTAGTAGCAATATGTATGTGTTATGCATGTGCTTTGGCAAAAACGGGGCTGCCCAGGCAACAACAAGGTGAGGGGCGTGTAGGACTTTTTGCAGCCAGCAAAAATGTCTTGATGGCTGCCCTACTAGGTATATGTACTAACTAGGCATATTGGGGGCGGTTGTTCATCCATCTGGGGCAAGGCCAAGACTAGGCGACGATGAGTCTTGTTGGGCTGAGGATGCTTATCTCTACCTACTACTAACTAGTAGTAGTAACTAACTAGTAGTAGTAGTAGTAGTAGTAGTAATAGCTACTGGTAGAAGTAGGGTATGTATGTAGGTAGCAGTAAGGCACGGGTCAAGGGCTCAGTGGATGCGTGCAGTGAGGCCAGAAAAAGAGGCTCTGGAAATGGGCCGCGTCCCACACGAGCGAGGCAGCGGCAGCATGCAATGGCGGGTGCTGGCTGCAGCGGGTGCCGTGGATGGTATAGCAGCCAAGAGGGCCGTTGCAGAACGAAGCCGGTGCAGTCAAAAGGGCCATTGCAGCCAAGAGGGCCGTTGCAGAAGAGGGAAGAGGAAAAAAGGTGTATATACGTACATGCAACATGGATACATGCAGTGGGCATACAAGATAGTAGTACTACTAACTACTAATGTATGAGTATGAGAGAGAGAGTATATAGTATGTATGTACACACTGGGACATGTTGTTGCATATATGTTTGTAGAGAGCAAGCAAAAAGGCGCTGCACGCAGCTCAAGGGTAGGATGGATAGCAGAGGGGCGTCTGTGAGAATGGAGCCAAAGCACCAGAGGTAAGCGGGGGCTGGCCATGGCACTCACAATTGACAAGAGCCGCAAAAAGGCAAAATTGCGAACCATTTGCCTTGTTCTATTACCCAGGCGCCCCCCGCTTTGCTCCTGCTTACAACCACCCCCTCCCCTTCTGGCGACACCGAAGAAGACAGGCTTTGACACCTTTTTGCATGGCGCGCACGAGAGCGAGAGAGAAAACACAATAATTCTTACCTCCACTCCCTCTAACCACGGCTTTGATTCGTCAGGCTTCAGACGGCGCCGCGCATCGTCATCTTTTCTCGGTACTCTCCAAGGTATAAGAACACCACGAGTCCTAACTTCAAAGCCAGCCTTGGTCAATTCATCTTGTGGATGCAGTCGCTCGTCTGCTGGCAATCTCTCTGCTGGCCTCCAACAACAGCAGCAGTAGCAGACGGATATTGAGGCCACAATGGACCGCTTGACCAAGGGCTGGGTCTACCATTTGCGCAAAGCATCTCGCCAGGCTAACCAGCCCAATGCCGGCCGTGCTGTTTGCCCCCTCTGTGATGCCGAGGTCCAGCCGGATCTCGACTCTTTCAAGGCACATGTCCGCGCTGCTGCCTCTACACACACCACCTTGGCCCAAGATGCCGACATTGAGGAGGCCTTTAACAAGGTGACGATACGCCCCCTGCAGTAAGTCAGCCCATGCTGCCCCTGTCAGGCTGCGCATTTGCCAAGCTGACCCCTTTGTCTTGCTGCCTACAGGCCCTGTTCCCCTTCCACTGCCAGTGCCGGCCGCCCGCACCGCAAGAGACCGGTTCCCGGCCCCCACGACGGCGCCGACCGCCAAGCCGACGTGGCTCACGTAGCCGCCGTGTCGGATGTGCCTCAGCGCGGAAATAAGAAGCTGTGCTCGCCGCCCTCGTCAGTGGCCCACCGCCACCCATCGCCCTCGACGTCGCCGCCTGACGGCCAGCAAACTTGCTCCAGCAGTGACTTTGCCCGCGGCCTCGACCACAAAAACCCCCGCGGCCGCCAGCTGTGGACGCCCGATGACGATGGCCGCCCAAGCACCCCCGCCATGCAGCCGCGCTCCAGAGCCTTGCGCTTCCCCCTGGCCGACCACTGGACGCCCTCAGCCGCCAGCATGATTCGCCAGCCCGAGACCAAGCCCATTTCCCAGGACCAGCTGGTGGCCGAGGTCAAGGGCATCTACGCCGCCCTGGTCATGATTGAGTCCAAGTGTATCGAGTACGACAACTCGCAGGAGACGACGGACCTCAACCACGGCCAGTACCACGCCCTCATTACCCTGCACCGCTCCCTCTTGTACGAACACCACGACTTTTTCCTCGCCAGCCAGCACCCTTCGGCCGGCGAGCCCTTGCGCCGCCTGGCTTCCAAGTACGCCATGCCCGCCCGCATGTGGCGCCATGGCATCCACTCCTTTCTCGAGCTGCTGAGGCACAAGCTGCCCCACTCCCTCGAGCACATGTTGACCTTTATTTACATTGCCTACAGCATGATGGCCCTGCTGTACGAGACGGTGCCCGCCTTTGAGGATACCTGGATCGAGTGTCTGGGCGACTTGGGGCGCTACCGCATGGCCATTGAAGACGATGACATTCGCGACCGCGAGGTTTGGACCTGTGTCTCGCGATACTGGTACAGCAAGGCATCCGACAATTGCCCAACCACGGGGCGTCTCTACCACCACTTGGCCATTTTGGCCCGCCCCAATGCGCTGCAGCAGCTCTACTACTACGCCAAGGCGCTGTGCGTGCCCATTCCCTTTGACAGTGCGCGCGAGAGCATCATGACGCTCTTTGATCCCGTCCTCGGCTCGGGCGCCGCCGCCGCAGCAGTAGCGGCCGCTGCGTCGTCGGGCGTGCGCTACGACCCTGTTGACGCTGCCTTTGTGCGAGTCAATGGTATACTATTCTCGGGGAGAGCCATGGAGCAGCTGCAGCCGTCGATGGAGCTGTTTTTTGACGGCTTGGATGGGCGCATTGCGGCTGCTCATTCTGGCTGGCTCGAAGCAGGGTGCGTACAGCTTCATGCTTTTTTTTTTTTCTTCTCACACACACACTCTTATATTTTGTTTTTTTTTTCACTCTTAGACACTTTTCTCACTCACACACTCTTATATTTTTTTTTTCACTCTTAGACACTTTTCTCACTCACACTCTTTCTTTTTTTTTTTCACCCACCCACCCATCCACACACACACACACACACACACATGCCTTGTTTTTTTTTTTGCTTTTATATTAGCCTCGGCCCAACTAACAAACAATTTACTTTTAGATACCATGTCAGCATTGCATTAGGCTGCTCACTTATCGGCTTTGGCATCGTGCCTAACCCCCTTAGGCGCGTCCTGGTGCAACGCAACGACCAAGTCGACCAAAGCGCAGATGATGCCGCTGGGGGCGAGGCTGCCATGAGCCTGGCGGAGCATTCGTTCAACAAGGCGCTAGACTTTGCCAGCCAGACATGGGAGATTGTGCTCCGCCGCTGGGGAGACAAGAACACGTTTTCATGTATCCACGCAGCCTTGGTCTTCATGCTGCACGTGTCGCAACGGCCAGATGCCATGGCGCTGGTTGAGGGGCATTTCCCCTGGAAGCTGACTGCTATGATGCTCAACCTTGTCCTTAGCAAGCTGGACGACGTGCCGGGCATGGAGGGCCTCGAGTTTCCCTGGCCGGAAAAGAAGGCCCCCGCTCGCCCGCTGCCCGAAGACTACGCCCTGCGAGGCCTCATTTACACACAAGACTACTTCCCGCCCAGATGGTTCGACAACGACCGCATCGATGACGACGAGAGGACGCTGGAGCCGCCGTCAAAAACGTTGGATCGGCAGGAACGTATACTATGGATTGGAAGACGGCTGGCGCGCATGGACAAGTGGCTTACGTGGAACGATGCGACTCGTCGCTTTTGGGTGACAAACACCTACGACCTTGACCTTGACGTCGATGCCTTATAGAGGCGTGAAAGGCCAGATGATGACCAAGAAGACAAAGAAAAAGAAAAGTGAGCTTGACGCTTCCCGTGTGAGGCGAGGGGGGTCTGGATACGCAAGGCGCCTTTTAGGCTTGCGACCCGGCCAGCGAAAAGGGGGGGCACGAGGAGTCAATCAGCCTCAGGCAGCGGCTACAGGGGGGGGGAATGACCAGGCGCCAAGCCTTGGGGCGTGACAAAAGCTTTGGGCTCAAACCTTGACCTATACGGCATGGCTTTTTTTTGGGTCAGCTCCCAGGTGCTGCTCCCCCTTTTGCCTCTACTTTTCCCCGCCTTGCCATGTGAGAGGTGCTTTGGGACAGCAAAATGTCGGCTCGTATCAGGCCATGTTTATCTGGACGACGCAGCTGCCTTTTACTCGCCGCCTCGTTTAAATTGCTTGGGCGCGGCCAGACCCTGTCGATCATGCGGGGTTGAGGGAGGGGGGAAAAGGAAA